>OMOU01093750.1:0-15223 GCA_900312585.1 Malacocephalus occidentalis
GTTGGCAGTTCAAATAAAGTCCTTGGGAGTGACCTAGGTGACCGACCAGTGTGCATCGGCCTTGGAGGGGGGCTGGAGACTGGGGTGGCGGTCCCCTCACTGGGCCACACCGCTGTCGTTTCCTGCTGACTGGGTGGTTATGGCTTTCGGTGCTGGTGCTGGGCAGTCACGGGCCGTGTGACCAGGGGACCAGCGGTAGCAGCGGTTGGTCGGCTCACGTGGACGTCGCCTGAATGGTAGAGGCCATCGCTGAGGCTGTCGTGGTGGAGGCTGGATTTGGCAGACCTTTTCTGCATCCTCCTCGTTGTAGCCGGCCAACCTGACGCGTGGCCGGGTAGCAAGGGTCTTTTGCTAGATGGGCCGAGTTGAAAATATCACTTCAGCCCGCTCGGAGAGAGCCTCACTGAGGGATTGAGGCGTGGTGAGGCGGATGTGCTGGCGCAGCCGCTCCGGTGAGAGCGCCTGCAGGAAAGCGTGGAGGGCCAGTTCTTCTTGGGCAGTTGTGTTGAACTGCGGGTAGCCATGTTGGGCGTACAGCTGCACATTGGCAGTTGGAGCCATCAGCGCAGGCTGGAACTCTCCCATCCCTGGCGGGCTTGATTTCTTGCCGCACAGGGTTTTCCATAGCCCTAGCAGACTCCATTTTGTGGCTATGGATTTGCCTAATTGCTTCTTCCAGCTCCCGGATCTCCCTCTCCATCCTTTCCATCCCACTTCTGACACCAATGTGGTGAGCTTTGTCAAAGGAATAAATTGCGAGTCAGGAGTTCTTTGTTTCAAACCATTCTGTGCCCCATACACCGCACGACTACAGAGATTGTTGTTTATTGTCACCGAACCATACAGAGTGAACGTGCCAACAGCCCGTTTCCAAACGTAGGTCACCAATGTCAACAGTGTCCTCACCATGGGTGCCATTTCCAACAGAAATCCCATCTCAGTCATGATGACACAAACACAGAACACAACCGCAACACAATGAAAACACAAACCCAACATTTCAACCAAATCAAACACGACAACTCAAACATCAACAACAAAAGTCCAACAATCCCTTGCGCCTGTCATTCAGACTGCCTACCATGAACGCGACCTATCCTCCGGTCGCCACAATAGCATGCTGCTGCCCATTCTAAATCATGTGGCCCCAATATGGCTGATTGCAGCTTTCTTGATAACCACCCAATAAACTTCTCTCCACACTGCACTTCTTCACTTTGGTTCTCAGCAGTATCGCCACCATATAGTGCCCGCCTGGTCAGACTCAGCCGAATGCTTGCAACTTTCTCAAGAACCGTTCAGAGCTTCCTTGAGATGTACTACCTTCCTATTCCTTGAGATATGCGCCTTTTGGAGAATAGAACATGAATGCTGCAAATGTAAACTTAACTTGGCTTGACAGCTACTAATAAACAAGCAAAGGTATTTAACGTTTGATTTAACATGATGGGATATCTTTGGTACAGTCACACCAGAACGGAAAATTTACACATGCAGATAGACACGTGCCTGCACACACCCACACGCACACGCACACACAAACTTGCACGTAGTCAATTGCCCACACAGTCAGCAGATTATTAAAATTGTGTTTTTAAACTTTTTGGGATTTCCTTGCATTGCGTTCCTCAATGGAAAAGCCGGCTACTGGCTATTCTACGGCAACATAATGCTAGAGCCACTCGGAAACTGACATGCTGCACATTTCCTCCAATCTTCTGAAGCCGCCATAGTCTTTTAGGTATTATTGTTATTTATCTCTGCTGTACAGCTCCATGCTGGGGGCAGCGTTAGAAGAACACTTGTGAGATGTATTAGTTTAGTAAGTAGCTGCCATTCTAAAGCTGAGTGGTGTGTCCTCAAAGTTAATGGAGGCTGATGCTGTGGCAGTCCAGGCCATCAGAACAGCAGCCCCTGTGGCCCGAGAATTGTAGCTCTTCCTTGTCCCTTTCACATTCCTTCTTCTCCCATCCTCAGTGTTGGCTTTGTAATGACCTCCATGCTTTTTGTTTGTCTGTTACTCTGGGGGGGACTCAACTATCAATCTATATAAATGCAGGCGTTGTGTTGTGTGCAAATACCAAGAATTTGAGAGATGCCATGTTGTAAAATGCATCTATGCATCTATGTAAGTTCTGTAATAGGTTATGTAGTGAAACTATGTGAGTGAATGTACTATGTACTAACTATGCATGTATGTGTATGTGGTTGTGTGCATGGGAGGGGCAGTGGAGGGGCCCTGGCCAGGTCAGAGTTCACTGTCCTGGTGGCCTGTGGAAAGAATCCCAGTTTTAGTGTCTCTATTCTAGCAGCATGACTGCGGAGGCGCTTGCCTGACTGCAGTAGTTGGAACAGTTGATTATTGGGGTGGTGAGGATCCTTCATGGTCCTACGGACACTGATTCGACACTTCCTGGAGGGTGGGGAGTGAAGTGCCAATAGTGTGTTAACACACTGCCCTCTGCAGAGCCCTCCTGTCCTGAGAGGAGCTGTGGCCGATCCTGGCAGTGATGCTTCCTCTCTGGATGCTCTCCACCATACCAGCGTAGAAGGTCTGAAGTATCCTCCGGGAGACACAGAATTTCCTCAGCTGCCTGAGGTGGTAGAGGCACTGCTCCGCCTTCCTCACCAGAGTGCCAATGTATATAGTCCAAGTTAGATCCTCTGTGATGCATCCCAGGTACCTGTAGCTGCTCACCCTCTCTACAGCAGTCCCATTAAGCTCAAGTCCTCTGATGTTGTTGTCTCCTAATGTCCACTATCAGCTCTTAGTTTTGGAGACATTCGGCATTGTCCTGGCACCAGAGTAACAGGTTAGCAATGTCCTCTAGGTAGGCCTCCTCATTGTTAGTGGAGGCCCATCACCAATCTCTCATCCGCATTTCCTCGGAGACAGCAATGACTATGGATCTATTTGACCGGTAGGTGAACTGCAGCGGGTCCATGGAGAGAAGGTGCAGATGTAGTCCTTGATCAGCCTCTCAAAACATTTCATGACCACCAAGTCTTGGGCACAGGGACAATACTGGACCACTTGAAGCAGGCTGGGACCACGGACTCAGCCAGGGAGAGGGTGAATATTGTGGTGAACACTGGAGCTAGCTGCTTAGCACAGGTCTTTAGTACTCGTCCAGTTCTGCCATCTGGACCTTCAGCTTTCCTGGTGTTCACACTCATCAGAGCCCTCTTCACTTTGTGCTCTGTCATCAAGAGAGTGTGCTCTTCCCTAGCAATGAAACTCACTCCAGATATGGTCCCGCTAACAGTGTTGTTGCTGGCAACAACACTCGACACCCACAGGTGGTTCCTCCCCGATAATCTGTGATAGTCCGTAGCCCCTGCCATAGGCTTCTGGTGTCGCACTGCTCCATCTGAGTATCCACTGTCTCTTTACCTTCTCTTTGCATCCTTCACCACTCGCTGTAGTTCATAGAACCATGTGACCTGATACGAAGCCAGAGGCAGCAGTATAGGTGTTTAGGGCATCACGAATGGATCCATCCACCCACGATTAGGAAAGGATCTAACTTTAATCGCAGTTATCAAAAGTTCTTACTCCCCTGGTAGCACACGTAATGTGCTGATGGAAGTTCAGCATGATTTTCTTTAGGTCGGCCCTATTAACATCCGCCGCAACCACCATAGCCACATCAGGATGTTGGGTCTGATGCCGACATAGCACATTATGTGGGAAAGTCAGGGCGTAGCAGTTGACCATACATTTGTATTACCGAGCATAGAGTGTCCTGTCATGTTTGGAAAAATCTCACATTGGGGGGACTCCTCCCCCCCCTGTAGTCACGTCGGACGACATTGCATCACCGGAGCACACTTTCTGCATGACCCTGCCTGTCGTGGGCATGCACCTGTTCTGTTCCAAATCGGTATCCAGTACTTCCCTTCCAGCTCAGATGGCTGATGCTGCCTCTATCACTGGGCATTCATTTTGTCACACTTGGCTGTGGACTGGGTCAGAGCCTCCTCCACCACCTTCTGGGCACTCCTAGCTCCCAGGAGCAGCCACCGGCCTGTGGTGTCCAGTAGCTGTGGCATCCAGGAGATGCTCACAGCATATCCCCTGGAATTGTCGCCTCTGGCCCTCCTGGGTGAGGCCCAGCCTGTCCACCAGGGCACAGCGAAGCTCTGCATATGATAACCGGGTGGCTGCCGCTAAGCCATGCACGGTGGAGAGTGGTTCCCCCATCATCAGGGGAAGGAGGCACATGGCCCTATGAGCGTGCAGCCATCCTCATGCCTCTGCTGTGCCCCCGAACACCTCCAGGAAGGTCTCCACCTCGTCCCCCAGCATAATCTTCGGCAGGGAGATCCACCCTCCCTGTTGGTCGGATAGCCAGCCGCCTGCCTCCTCAACTCCTGCATAGCTGTGCGATCCTCACAGCTCCTGGGTTTGGGTTTGTAAGTCTTATTAATCACACAGTGCAGATGCTTCAGCATTCAGGCAGCCACCGTCTTGGCAGCACGTCTGTGTTTGTCCGAACCCAGCCTCGCTGTCAGGCGGTGGATATATATTTGCATGTTTACATGTTTATTGCATATTTATGTGTACATGTGTATGTAGGTATATTATATGTGTCTGTATCTGTATGTGTATGCATCTGCATATATGTTTCTACATGTGTATGTATACACATGTCTCCCAATTAAACACTTCTTCCATCAGTTGCCATTACTACATTTTAAATGTATCCAGCATTAGCAAGATTAGCGTGTCTACAAAGTTTTCAGTTAGTGTATGTGTGTGTGTGTGTGTGTGTGTGTGTGTGTGCTTCAGAATAGCAAAAACCAATACATTATAATAATTAGCGGACGGACAACCCCCGTCTTTATTGTTGCGGTTCACACCATTCACACACGTACACGGCGGCCCTCCCAACCCACCGCCGTGAAATTGGTCCTCCGCTTTTAACCCATCCTGGCTATCTTCCTCCACGGTCAGGCCAGGAGCGGTGGGCAGCTAGTGCAGCGCCCGGGGACCACCTCGATCCAACCGCCGCTGGTCAGGCGACAGTCTTCTTCCATATTTTTATGGGGGTTATATATACATGGAGGAACCCCAGGGAGAACATGGAAACTCCACACAGAAAGGGCTGTTCACGAAATCCCAGCACTGAAGACATGGGGAGAACCAACCATGTCCCAGGCGGGAATCGAGCCCAGGACCTTCTAGCTGTGAGGCGACAGCACTACCGACTGTGCCACCATGCCCCATTGATGTGGTTAAGCTTGTGTGTTTCCATAACTTAACCACAAAATAAATAAATACAATGTTTTGACAGGCTGATAAATACAGCAGCAAATATTCTGTACAAGTTACATATTCAGGTTTATTCGGTTGTGCATCACATACACACCTGAGACACATCAGTTCAATGAGTAGCAGAGTTTCAGTGAAAACAGTGCAGTGAAAACATTACAAAAACCATGTTGCCAAGTAGCAAGCCTTCATCAGCAGCTGGAAAGATTATGATGAAGAGCAATGGCTTATGTTCTGCACCTTAACTTGGCTGGCAAGTCAGTCACGTGACTACGACTACGAACTTAATGGTTAACTGTGTGATGATACAACACTGCTAATATTTAACAGATTTTATACATTTGGCTGACTATATACTTTTTTACTGGGATTTTGCAGAGTCCAGGTGAACTCTGACATCAGCATTAAACTTTCCGAAAGGTAGGAAGTGTCCACTTGGTACAGAGTAACAGCATGAAGCTTTCCCAGAAGTAGGGAATGTCCTCTTGGTACAGATCAGCATTAATGGACTCCATTCCAAGTGGTTTCAGAATCTCTGGTTTATGACATCAAGTGGGTGTGTCCAGTATGCTGAATAGATCAGCCTACTAGCCTACCCAGTGGACTGTAGCAACTGGTAGGCTGATCTATCCAGCATACATCTGGATGGACACTCACACTTGTGATGTCTACGGAGCCCCAGAGAGGCCACAGAGAGAATAAAAATACATTGAGGCCATGTTCCACTTAATTGAGTGCTTGAAATACTATTGCGTGTGTACAAGATACAATACGTTCCCACGTTTTAATTAATTTCTGGGAATGTGATACAATTTGTTCCCACATTTTGGATAATTCATTTCCACGTTTTAATTAATTTGTGGGAACGAGATACAATTCGTTCGCACATTTTGATTAATTCGTTCCCATGTTTCAATTAACTTGTGGGAACAAGATACAATTTGTTCCCACGTTTTGGTTAATTCATTCCCACATTTTGGTTATTTCATTCCCACATTTTGGTTAATTCGTTCCCACATTTTGGTTAATTTGTGTGCACACATTTAATTATGGGACGTACTTTTGTCAACGTACCTACACATCTGATGGGCACTCTGATCTTTAGTCATGACTGCAGGTGCAGGCGAGCAGCAGCTGCACTCTTTCTTTTACTTGCATGCTGAGCAGGTGAGTCTAGAATGGTCCATTTCAATGTAGATGTGTGTATGTTACATTTACCATGTTTGTGCCATTATCAAACAATACTTTTATGACATTGCTTTTTTGTCCGTTTCGCATTGTTGCAAGCCACATGCTGTTAGCTGTATCATTTTTGTAGAATATTAAGCTATTTTCCTTATGAGCTATTTTGCTTATGATGTCCCCCGAAGGAAAAATGTATTTCTTAAGAAAGAATGAAGAGATGATCCACGAGTTACGAGTCAGTGCAGCACTTTTTTTGAAGCCAGATCCAGTCAAGTGGTAAAGTATTTGAAGCCTGCAGCCCGGTCCAGCCAGAGCGTATGAAGCGGCAGAAACTGAGATTCCAGACACACTGTCTACCTTTGACCAGCATCCTTCTAGCTAATGTCCAGTTTCTGGAAAATAATCTTGATGATGTTAAAGTAAGGATTTAATTCCAACGGGACATAAGAGACTGTCATTTTTTATGCCTGACGGAAACATACAGTCTGACCGTGTCCTTCTGTTTTCCATGCAGACAGGACGTAGAGGACGTAGAGTCAGGGACATAGAGTCAGGGACATCCAAGGGTGGAGGGGTTTTCTTCATGAACAACAAGTGGTGCAACCCCAAGAATATTAAAACACTTTCTCACTGAACCTGGAGCATCTGATGAACCCGTGCTGTCCACTCTATATTCCCCGGAAGTGTAGCACGGCCATCATTACAGGCAGCTACATCCCCCCACTAGCAGACAGCGATGTGGCACTATCGGACATACATGATGTGCTGGGATGGGCACCAAACCCAACATCCTGAGGTGGTAAGTGGTGGGGACTTCAATAGGGCCAATCTAAAGAAAGTCATGCAGAACTTCCATCAGCACATTACATGTTCTACCAGGGGAGAAATAACTTTAGACCACTGCTATACACCATTCAAGAGAGGCTTCAAGAGGCTGCAACCATGCCACAATTTTCCTGCTGTCGGTGCATAAACAAAGGGTTGTTGCGCTAGTGACGAGGGAAGTAAAGTGGTAGTCCGACCAAATTGAGGACGATATGGAAGCCATGAGTGACGTCGACTGGGACATGTTCCTATCCTGCTCCAGCTACGTGTGTTTACAGACATGGTGATGAGCTTCATAGCAACACTAGAGGACACCGTTGTCCCCACGGTTAAGTTGAGATCCTTTCCTAATCAAAAGCAGTGGTTCGATGGATCCATACAACTTCAGCCTTGTATCTGGCAAAATGTTTGCGACAACGCAAATACAAAGCGATGTCCTATGGACTGCGGTGAGTGGTGAAGAATGCATAGAAGAGAAGTTACATAGGCAGAGTGGAGGCACAGATGAGGCAGAGTGACACCCGAAGCCTAAGGACGATCACAGATTTCAAGGACAGAACCCCCTCAACTGTTAGTACTGATGCATCCCTAGTGGATGATCTGAACTCATTCTTTGCGGTTAGACTTCCTCTCCAGCATGCCTTAATGACTACCGACTGGTGGCCCTCACATCAGTGGACATGAAATGTTTTAAGCGGCTGATTAAGTAGAGCATTTTGGCTGAACACAATATTGGCACTATACTGGCCACCCTGCAGGACCTGTACTCAAGGAGGTGTAGAACCAGAGCCTGCAGGATCATGAGGATCCTCACCCCCTCAACATTTGGTTACAATTTCTGTGGTCAGGCAAGTGCCTCTGCAGTCATGCTGCTAGAACAGATCTGGACAGTGAAAGCTGACGACACTAGGGCTCCCCCACTGCCCACTCCCATGCACACACACACACACACACATAGGTAGAACACATATTCCTACTACCTTAACTAACTTGATACAACACTTTTTTTTAGATTGCCTCGTAGTTGAAATTCGTACTTATTTCGTACAGATTTGCTGTTTATTTGGCTATTTGCTGTTTACTTGCCTATTTGCCGAATTAGCTCACATTTTTCACTTTTAAAAAATAAAGCCACTCCTTTTGCTGTTAAAACTTTACATCGTGTGGATATTTGGATTCCTTCCCTATTAGGTTATTAGCTTATAATTAATAACAATCCTAGAAAAGTATTAATTATTCAAATTTTTATTTTAATTAATAATAAAGGGGCACCACCCTGAAACCAGGGACCAATATCCAAGCAGTAGATTCAGTCTCATAATCTGAAGGTTGTGAGTTCGAGCCTCACACGGGGCACCAAAAATGTAGGTTCTACTGTCAGTTATTAGCTCAGAATTAATAACAGTCCTAGAAAACTCTAAATTATTAAAATAAAAAAGGTATTAATATGAATTCATAATAATGGGGCACCACCCTGAAACCAGGGACCAATAACCACGCAGTGGATTCAGTCTCATAATCTATACTAAACCATTAAAATGAAACTATGATTAATAATTGCCATATCAATAGCTATTAATAGTGAAGGATCCGGAGTTCTTTACACGATAGCGGCTGGCTTCAACACACTTTTTCAATAAATAACCACAAATAGTTATAATATAAGAATGTTAAATTAAAGTTGGCAAATGGCACACAGTAAATCATTTAAATACAATGAGCAATGCACAACTTGAAGTGAGAGAGTGTGTGTGTGTGTGTGTGTGTGTGTGTGTGTGTGTGTATGGACACAAAATGGCCACCAAGGGCTACAGAGACAATGGGTAGGTGCGACCGAACAGAGATGGCAACTAGTGAGGCACGGAGGCACTGATCAGGCGTGACCTAACCAAAATGATGTCTCAAGGACTTCAGGAAGGACATAGGAAAATGGTGGCCAAAGGGGGAACAAAGGGTAATCAGAAAAATGGGCCCGGGTATAAGCTAGAACAGAGAGGACTTAACCTACTGGGTGACTACACAAAGGCAATAAGCACGTGGGGTGACTATCCAAGGCCCAAGGTAAGATAAATGAGAGTTCTGACCCGGGTCCGCACGCTCTGTGAGCGACAGGTCACTTTTAATGTGAGTATCACTACCTTATTACGGGTCGGATAGATGGGAAAAAGAGGATAGAATATAGGAGGGAAGCATGCACACATCTAACAATAGGGATAGGTTCCCGTGAACATTAGATTAAGAATCAATACATGGATCAAACAGGTTTACAATATCATTTGGTAATATCAATAAACAAGTAAGCATACCATAAACACACTTCTACCTAAATCTGCTCAGATATCTAGATAGATTATTATAGATTGCGTGGTTAGCGATCGGAAGGCATCACATACGGTCCTCTGGTCGCGTGGGTAACAATCGTGAGGTGGCTGTTTCTTTCCCAAATGGTGGGGTGGCCTGTGGTCAGCCTTGTCGAAGGCAGTACATTCCTTCCCTGGGTCGAGTTGCGCGTCGCTGGTCCTGTGGTCTGGAGCTCGGTGGTAAGAGTATGTGTGGCATTCAAATTGGGCAGAGCGGTTCCTCCAGCCCAAGACAATAACTGCGTGGTTCGCAGGGAATCAACCCATGCTTACGTTTATCCTCGACTGAACTAAAAGGGGTTTCACATTACATTGCGGCTGCTAGGGTCAAACGTGGCTTCTTGAGTCTAACAACCGGGCAATTACCACTACAAGCAGGGCCAAGACTGAAGGACCTGAATTTGGAGCTGGGATACAGGTCTCCCTAGCTGGTGGTTAGCCTGGGAGAGATTCTTTCATCTCCATGACAACAGGCTCTGGTGGACATTTCTTTATGTCCCTTGAGGGGTTTAAGTGTGATTGGATCTTTGGTTAACACAGTCTCACCCCCCCACCACCCCCCTGAGGAAGGTCTCCCCCTTTCTCCAGGATATGGATATTTACTTTGCTGGAGCATTAATTGTTTAGGATACTGGGAGTAGATGTAATAGGGTTGAGGGCAAAGTGTCAGTGAATCCTTGGTCAACATAATAGTGGACTGATTATTCACTCAGCACAAGATGGGAAAGGGTAGTGAATGAAGGATCTTGGGGAACCAGGATTGCGTGCGCCCAACACCTTCACCTTTGATATTTGTGATATTTGAATTGCTCTATTCGCATTCCCCTGGGCATTGCCACTTTTTAATTTCACTGCATATCCTGCAGGCTATGTGTATGTCATAATTACAATTCTTGAATCTGAATCTTGGAATGTTTCTGTTTGAATGTCATTGTTTTAATCATCTACATGTGATCTGTCGGTGTTGTTTGCTTATTGCCTTACAGTTGACCTGTCTTGACTCAATGTAAGACTTTCATTTTTACAATAGTCGAATGCCTTGTAGGTTATTGTTGCAATACAGTATGACTTATTTCGGTTACATTTGAGTATGTATTAACATGGTTTTTGGTTTAGTAAAGTCAATTTATATGGCTTATTTTTAGGTTGGAATAAGTTTGATTTTAATTGGCAGATTAGTGTTAAATGGTATTTTGGTATAATGGTCACTTCAGTTCTAGGGACGTGGAATGTCACGTCGCTGGCGGGAAAGGAGCCGGAGCTGGTGCGGGAGGTGGAGCGGTACCAACTAGATATGGTTGGGCTTACCTCCATGCACAGCACCGGTTCTGGAACCAAACTCCTGGAGAGGGGCTGGACTCTCTACTTTTCCGGAGTTGCCCAAGGTGTGAGGCGCCAGGCGGGTGTGGGGATACTCACAAGTCTCCAGCTGAGCGCCGCTCTGTTGGAGTTTTCCCCCGTGAATGAGAAGGTTGCCTCCATCGGACTGCAAGACGCTGGGGGGAAGGCTCTGACTGCTGTGTGTGCTTATGCACCAAACAGCAGTTCAGAGTATCCGGCCTTCTTGGAGTCCTTGGAGGACATCCTGGAAAGGGTGCCATCCGGGTACTCCATAGTTCTACTGGAGGACTTCAATGCGCATGTGGGCAATGATGGAGAAACCTGTAGGGGGGTGATTGGGAGGAACAGCCTGCCCGATCTGAACCAGAGTGGTGCTTTGTTGTTGGACTTCTGTGCTAGTCATGGACTGGCCATAACACACACCATGTTCGAACATAAGTGTACCTGGTACTGGACCACCTTAGGGCCAAAGATCAATGATCGACTTTGTTGTCGTATCAGCAGATCTGCAGCCGCATGTTTTGGACACTCGGGTAAAGAGAGGTGCAGAGCTGTCAACTGATCACCACCTGGTGGTGAGTTGGATCAGTTGGTGGGGGAGGCTCCCGGACAGACCTGGTAAACCCAAGCGGGTAGTGAGGGTGAACTGGGAACCTCTGGTGGAAGCTCCTGGGTCTCACCTCCGGAAGATCTTCTCTTGTATCCCGGGGGAGGTTGGGGACATTGAATCCGAGTGGGCCATGTTCAGAGCCTCGATTGCAGAGGCGGCGGTGATCAGAAGGCTGTCGGTGCCTGTCATGGCGGCAACCTAAGAACCCGCTGGTGGACACCAGCGGTGAAGTAAACCGTCAGGCTGAAGAAGGAGGCCTTTCGGGCTTGGTTGGCCCAGGGGTCTCCCAAAACAGCAGACAGGTACCGGGACGCCAGGAAGGCTGCAGTCTCAGCGGTCGCCGAATCAAAAACACGCGTGTGGGAGGAGTTTGGGGAGGCCATGGAGAAGGACTTTCGGCTGGCCTCAAAGAAGTTCTGGCAAACCGTTTGGTGACCCAGGAAGGGAAAGCAGGGCTTAGCTCAGGCTGTACTCAGTCGGGGAGGAGAACTGCTGACCCAGACTGAGGATGTTGTCGGGCGGTGGAAGAAGGAACACTTTGAGAAACTCCTGAACCGACCAGCCTCGGGGGTGCTGAAAGCTATGGACATTGTGGGGCTGTCGTGGCTGACACGCCTATTCAATGTTGCGTGGGGGTCGGGGACAGTACCTGTGGCATGGCGGACCACCACGCCGGTGGTCCACCTTTTTCAAAACGGGGGTGTGCTATCGCAATTATTGGAGGATCACACTGCTCAGCCTACCTGGGAAAGTGTATTCCAGGGTACTGGAAAGGAGGCTCTGGCCGATTGTCGAATCTCAACTTCAGGAGGAGCAATGTGGTTTCCGTCCTGGCCGTGGAACAGTGGATCAGCTCTTTACCCTGGCAGGGTTTTTTTTTTTTTTTTGGGGGGGGGGGCATGAGAGTTTGCCTATCCAGTCTACATGTGCTCGACTTAGAGAAGGCTTATGACCATGTCCCCCGGGAAATCCTGTGGGGGGTACTGCGGGAGTATGGGGTGCCGGGGCCGTTAGTACGTGCCTTTCAGTCCTTGTACAAACAAAGTGAGAGCTGTGTCTGTATTCTCGGCACAAAGTCAAGCATGTTCTCAGTGGGTGTTGGACTCCACCAAGGTTGCCCCTTGTCACCAATTCTGTTTTTGATTTTCATGGACAGAATCTCAAGGCGTAGCCGAGGTGAGGAGAGTGTCCGGTTTGGGGACCTCAGAATTGCATCCCTGCTCTTTGCAGACGATGTAGTTGGCTGTTATATGCTACATCAGACCGTGACCTCCAGCATGCACTGGGGCGCTTTGCAGCTGAGTGTGAAGCGGTCGGGATGAGAGTCAGCACCTCCAAGTCTGAGGCCATGGTTCTCTGCCGGAAAACGGTGGAGTGCTCCCTCCGGGTTGGGAGTGAGTTGCTGCCTCAAGCGAAGGAGTTCAAATATCTCGGGGTCTTGGGGAAAAATGGAGCGGGAGATGGACAGACGGATTGGTGCGGCGTCTGCAGTAATGCGGACGCTGTACCGGTCCGTTGTGGTGAAGAAGGAGCTTAGCCGGAAGGCGAAGCTCTCGATTTACCGGTCCATCTACGTTCCAACCCTCACCTATGGTCACGAGCTGTGGGTAGTGACCGAAAGAACGAGATTGCAGATACAAGCGGCCGAAATGAGTTTCCTCTGGAGGGTGGCTGGGCTCAGCCTTAGAGATAGGGTGAGGAGCTCAGACATTCGGAGGGAGCTCGGAGTAGAGCCGCTGCTCCTCCGCATCGGAAGGAATCAGCTGAGGTGGTTCGGGCATCTGACCAGGATGCCTCCCGGGCGCCCCCCCCTTAGAGGTTTTCCAGGCACGTCCGACCCCGTGGCGGACCCAGAACCCGCTGGAGGGATTATATATCTCATCTGGCCTGGGAACGCCTCGGGATCCCCCAGGAGGAACTAGAAAGTGTTGCTGGGGAGAAGGGCACCTGGAGAGCCCTGCTTAGCCTGCTGCCTCCGCGACCCGGCCCCGGATAAGCGGAAGAGAATGGATGGAGGCCTCTTCAATGTATACAAATATCCAATGAAGCCCACCCCACGTTGACTTCTGCAACTTTTGTTGAGAGACCTTCATACAAGCTAAATGTATACCTTTCCCCCCTTCGGCACAGTCTGGTTGGGGATATTCTCAGTTTGACGCAGAATAGATTGCCTTCCCGTTGGCTGGTCGATGGCGAAAATGTCGTCAATGGAGCTGCTGCCCTTCCCTCCAGGGCAGGGGGGGCGATTCTCATCATTTACAGGAACGGAACTCATCCTAGAAATTAAATCAATCAACGTCACCTTCTGGTCAATATGGGTGTCAATACATGGGCACAAGGAAGTTGTCACAGGGACGCCATAAATATGTACGTCAATCAGAATCATTGAACAATGAAACAGCAATCAAATTCATCCATTACATCGATTTGGTTCCACGACCAATCGAATTGTGTAGCATATGCATATCCAAAACTGGACTCAAATATGATTGAGCAATGTTATTATTTGACTTCATATTCCCATAAAGGATACTTTCTTGTTTCTATAAAACAATCCTATGACAATCTTATGATACTAAATAAATAATACAAATGTGTAACGGTAGTTTCAAAAGGGAAACGTCGGTCGAAGTCCACGGTTCAAACGACCGCAGAGCATAGCAGCTAATGTTAGCGACACAATAAGACGTGCAAGAAATGTACCAAACCTCCCAAATCGAGTCGTACACTAAAGGTATACATCACGTCAGGTGTACGCGAGTAAACGGTGACGCTGAGATGTACTCAATGCGACAACCTACCTCCTCAAATAAACAGAAGTAGCGGGCGAAATAAGGTGCTATTCTCTCCCCAGCAGCCACGGCAGCTCTCTCTGACACCGTTTGAAAAGCCCTCGCCGCGAGCCGTTTGGAATTTAAACGTCATGAAACGAGCCAATAGGATCGCTAGAAACACCCCGGAAACGCAACGGTGTCCAATAGCAAAGTGGCAACAACGAAAGGTTGTAGTTAATAGATAGGGGGCAGTATTGAGTATCATTTTAGAACACAGCCACCCAGGCTATGGGCTGACTCTTTACATGCATCACATTTATAATATTTAGATTCTTTAATTACTTATGGATGCATATACTATATTGCCTGTGGTATATGTAATTACTCTAGATACATATGCTTCTGATACTTATCTTTATTATGTATATTTCTGCTATTCCATGACATATTTATATTTACATTCATGGCATTTGACAGATGCTGTTATCCAAAGCGACTTACAAAGAGTACAGCAATACATCACTGTGGTTACGGTACATAAAGATAAGAATAGAGCAGGCTTTCAAGCATTCATAATTGAAAGGTCGCCTGCATAATAGCTGGTATAAGAGCAGAAGTGCCATTCTGAGACACCCAAGAACATAAAATGTGCTAAACAATGCTCAGTGCTATTAATAATGCCAAGACGTACACACACACACACACACACACACACACACACACACACACACACACACACACACACACACACACGTTAGTGCTCGCGTTACGAGAGGGAAGGGGTTCAGGTGCACTCTGAACAGGTGGGACTTGCAACTCTGCCATCCTGACGTTAGTCGGGAGCTTATTCCAG
>OMOU01093787.1:0-16492 GCA_900312585.1 Malacocephalus occidentalis
CAAGTAGAGCGGGAATCAAGTAGAATGGAACTCTTAGAATGGAACTGTTATCCCTACGCTGCACATGCAAACACATAAGAGAGTCATCATCAAAACAGAACAGACAGAGACACTTACTCTCATCCTCTTGGGTTCCCGGGCGATCTCTGAAATCGTCTCTGAGGAAGTACTCATTGTTGATGACCACACACACTCCCCGGGGGTTACACCTCAACTCGTAGAAGTCCTTTTGTCCGACCGCAGACAGACACACAAATCGATCGGGTAAAGCGAGATTCACAAAGCAACAATTATTCCATCAAACAGCCTGTGTGTCCAGAGACCCTGACGCATCGTTGTGGTTACCTGATCGGGAAGAGAGGGCCTTTCATAATCAGGGTCAGAGTCGGAGATGAGACTCAACGCTTGGCCAGGGTTTGAAGTGTTGCCTGCAAACCCAAATGGAATTAAATTGCATTTGAACAACAGTTGCATTAAAACAACTGTGTTACGCATGTGTAACCAGGGCCAGAACAGTGTGTGCATTGCGTGTGTGCGTGCCACTCACTGTCAGACCTCATCTCTGGTACAGAGAGACTGCAGGCTTGTGTCACCTCGGGCCGGACTCTCTGTGAAGGCAAAACACATCTCAATGAGATGACTCAGGACACAGACACACGGACACACAGACACATACGGGGACAGGGACACACGGACACACGGACACACACCTGGTTGTCCAGGTCACCGGTTGGCTGATCGACTCTTGGAGGCTTCGATGTCATCACACCTGCCAAGGCCACACACACCTATGTCATTCCACTCATTCAGCTGTAGCATTGTAGACAAGGGGTGTGGGTGTGTGTGTGTGTGTGTGTGTGTGTGTACCAGCGTTCATGTATTCCTGCAGCGTTTTGGCGAGCTGTGAGTCACATTTCAGTAGTATGTCGTGAAGCACATCCAGCCGCCGGCGAGACAAAAGACCCACGTTCTCCATGAGCGCGAACACATCCAGTGCCGTCTAAAAGAGGGTAATAACACACACCCGTGAACACACTCACACACTCCCACGCACACTACACCCGGCATAGGCATGTATAATTCTATTGTCTTTATTCTGATGTTATTTTTGAGCAACAGCTGGCTTTCTTATTAATCCCAAAGGCTTTTCCCTTGGAATTAATAAAGATCCATCTCTTCTCATCGTTTACACTCGCACACAAGGGTATGCTGTGTGTTTTACGTGTTCTTACAGTGCAAAGTTCAATTTGTCCCCGGCCCACTTTATTGCCGAGTAGGTACTTCATGTTCTTTAAGCTCTTCTCAGTCATGTCGTCGTATAAATTGTACAGCATCACCCTGACAAAGAAAGGGCATTAGCTTAGGAGGGGAAATTAACGGGAGGGAGACATTTGTAAAAATTTAATGACAGTTGAAAACTATTTGTTATCGATCATTGTGCACACCTGTAATCGGATAAAATTGGACTTGCGTCGGTCTGGTGGCCGTCCACCTCCAACCGGCTGAGAAGGTCTTGTCGTCGTAGAGTGTGGAGCAGTTGGCAGAGAAAGCTTCTGTTGCGGAGAAGATCTTTCTCGTCGAGTAGCGTAAACAGGTCTCTCCCATCCTTTACCTGCATGGAGCAAGGCATGGTCGTTACATATCCATATATACTATATCTAATTTTGCCACACATAATGCCTTTTGATATGCGAAACAGTTCGATTAACTTCTGGGAGGTTTAGAAAAGAAAATGTCAATTTGAAGGCAAGCCTTGACGTAAACCTTACTCAGAGCCCATACTTGCCATCTCAAGAGCTTTCTTGTTGAGTTCATCCCGACACAGAAAGCAAAGGGCCGCGACTTCAGTCGAATCGAGCTCATCGTCGACGGCACCGAGTGTAGCCAGGTCCATTGAACCGAAAACTCTCTTTCTGTCAATGATGTTGGAATCGAAAATCAATATGAGCCTTCGACCCGTTCACCGAGTGACGGGTAATTATTCAGTTATAGTTTAAGTCCGAACTTCCTAACTTTCTCTTTCCGCAAGTTCTCATTGGTCATACGTCACCCGTTACGTCGCTGTCGCTCATTGGTCAACATCTCCATTTTTTTTCAGGGAAAAAAATACGGCGTGACAGCACGTAGAGGGCGGGGCTAGACACGGGGCTACTGTTAAATGTATCGAGAATTGTATGAATGAATATGTATGTTTCATATTTCATGTATAATGCATTTTTAATACATTTTTTTGCAATTAATAATTAGCGGACGGACAACCCCCGTCTTTTATTGTCGCGGTTCACACCATACACACACGCACGCACGCCCGCCCCCATAGGTGTCGCCGTGAAATTGGTCCTCCGCTTTTAACCCATCCTGGCTATCTTCCTCCGCGGTCAGGCCAGGAGCGGTGGGCATATACACATATATAGGGGCTGTTCACGAAATCCCAGCACTGAAGACATGGGGAGAACCAACCATGTCCCAGGCGGCAGCACTACCGACTGTGCCACCCCCACCGTTCCATCCATATACTATTTATTTATTTATTTATTGATCAATTTTGGAATATTTAAAGGTTTGGATCAATCTAACCCTAGGGGTATGTTTAATGTAAGGGGACAGAAGTGACCTCTTAGAACCACGTGTTGCCATAAACATTCTTCAAATCTTTTTTCCTTCGGCAAAGATACAATGTCCACAGGGAACTATTCATCCATTTCTTGATCTTTGTTCTTTCAGGAATTCAGCAGGGGTACAGCATAAAACGTAGCAAAAAGGCAAAAGCCATTAAAAATGATTCCTTCCGATGGACAAGGGTTCACGATATGCAAGCGCTTATCTAATAGCTTTCCCGAATCTTTATCTTCACTGCTGCAATCAATGGGATATCTTAGCAATTTGCCATATGTTGTTGCAGAAGCCTCATGGCGACAGGTGAGCCCACCTGCTCTCTGCTGGCCAGGTGCCTGATGGGAAATAAACCCAACAAGCACAGGTGAGCACTCGCGTATTTGCCATACGCGAGTGATGATGGAGGCTATGAATGAGTGACAGGAAGAGTTCAAAACATGACACTTTATTGAAACACAACAATAGCACAAAACAAATTGTCACAAAAAGTAACTAGGGATGCTAACGTCATTAATATTATTATTTTACACATTTATTATGCTTTTACAAGGACAGTTCATTGTGGACGTCAACGTGGGGCAAAACGGAGGAAGTACTCTTGGGCAAAATGCACCACGTCGTCTGGTTTCCGTAGCAACAGGAACTGCAGAAAGTCAGCCAGCAGCTTGCGGAGCTCCGGGTGCTGTCGAATGTACGAGGTGTGCTCCGCCTTCAGTTCCTCCTGTAACACACACACACACACACACACACACACACACACACACACACACAGGATGTCATGTATGTCCTGACTCTACCCCGGGCGTTAAATGTGAAACAGGTATTTGAGAGGAGAGATATATTTTCAGTCACCTTTCTGTCCAGGAACTTGGAACACATCTCCAGGTCCCCCTCCCAAACCAGAGGTCTCTTCACAAGGGATGCCATGTCATGTTCCACATCTAACACACACACACACACACACACACACACACACACACACAGTGATTGTCTTATTGTAATTCAGATTCTACACGTGTTTGTGTGTATGTGTTTGTTTGTGTGTGTGTGTGTTCACCCTTTTCCAGCTGTGGGGGGAGTTGCAGAAGCCTCATGGTGACAGGTGAGCCCACCTGCTCTCTGCTGGCCAGGTGCCTGATGGGAAATAAACCCACCAAGCACAGGTGAACACGGTGTTCACACACACGCACACACACACACACAGTTCATCTCAGCAACACACACTCATACATATCAGCAGAACACCCGGATCTAACGTAAGGGCACGGTGCTCAGGGGCGAAAGGCCCCCTCTGCAATGGAGTATAAAAGCATTCGTACACCGATGGCGGTGTCAACCGTGCAAGACAACAACCAGCTCAGCAGGAGCAGTCAGGTGTTAGAGGTCTTGTTCAGGGTCACCTTGACGCTTGGCTAGGCGGAGCCCGGGGATCAAACCAGAAACCTTCCTGTTTCTATAGAACTGCTCTGCCACCACTGGTTAGGCATTCCTGTGTGTGCATCCGTGTGTGTGTGTGTGTTTTACCCATCGGCCAGGAAGTAGCACTGCCAGACAGTGGGAACCATGTCGGGCCTCGTGACCACCCGCTCCATGCCAAACACCTCCACTGCCTCTTTCCCCACCGCGAGCTGTTTCCCACCGAGTGACCTCTGACCCCAGCAAGAGAGAGAGAGAGAGGGCGAGAGAGAAAGGAAGCGAGGAATAAAGAAACATACACACACAGGGGGGAACAAGAATAAGAATAAATAAACTAGGGACAGTGTATTTGACTCAACAGTTCAATTTCAGAGTTATCTAATGAGCAAATGTTCATCTCTAGTCCGTGGGCAGGTCATCACAAATCACCAATCAAGATAAACTGTTTTCCCCCTCTCTCTCTGTCTATCTCTCTCCTCTCCTCTCCTTGTGTGTTACTACTTATCATAGTAGCGGGCATCTGCCACACTGCCCCAACAAAACAACCAATACCCAAGTGAAGCATTCAACTCAATGAACACTGAGCACACATAAAAACGTAAAACAACGTAAAACCCAGCCAAAGCCAACAACACTGTATCGGTGTTGCACACCTGGCCATGCCGTGGTGAATGTCCATCTGTTTCACATTGACCTTTTATTGATTGCTCAAATGCCCTATCTAACGGAAGTCAGGTGGCATTCTTTAAGATGTCGTCTCGTGGGAGGGTTGGTCAAAGCCATGTAATGCACCTGTATACCAGAAGTAAACCCACAAAGGTGAGTTGTCAGCGTGACATGTGGACTATTGTTTTGGAGCCTTGTGTTTGGAACTTGTTTCTTTGCAGCCAGCATACGGAAAGTGATGAGAGGGGGGCGTGTCTTAATTCAGTGCACCCGTACGCTGAACAAAAATATGTTTGGGTGACCAAAGTGTAACAATTAGCTTTCGGACAACACCCGAAAACAAGTTTACGGCTATTTGAATGTACACAGTGCCCTAGATACGCAGTCTATCTTGATTGACAGGTCGCTAGCCTGATCTATTGTCTATTTGACTCTAAACCAGAGACCAGAATGTACAAAATGAACACCATACTGTACTGAATAAGACTTGAAGCTATTGAGAACATTCATTCATTCGGAAAATCTTAACTGAGTGAAGTAAATCAACTACAAATGTTTCATTCTGCGGGCACCGGACCTCTACTCACAAAGGTGGTGCGTGTGAGGTATGGCCCCTGGTCGAGGGAGGGCAGGGCCAGGTCCTCTGGCACGGTGCCTCTCAGGGCCATCACACGCATCAGCAGCAGGCTGGCGGCCTCGCTCAGCAGCCCCTGTAGAGCACACAGGCTGTAGCTGTGGCTCTGCTGCGTCACCTCCTGCACACACACACACGCACACATTGCACATCCGCCTGACTGCAAAGACTGCAGCGTTCACAGCGAGCCAAGTGGCCAGAAGAATAGGTGCCCCACCTCCTCTACAGTGGTGATCCAGTCCACTACCATCTTTTGGCCTTGCTGCACCATGTGACACCTCCTCTCCGTGTTGTGGTCCGGGAGCTGTTTAAAACCAGATGGTGTCAAGACCCATGGTCAACACCAGTCGTGTGGCGTGTACTACATAGTGCACGACCGGTCTTAATATAGTGTGTGCTCCACACTACACTCAACGCTAACACACCCCCCCACTATCAACATTTTAACAATGCCTTCTGTCCAGTGGTGGTAACAGTAGGCTAGGCCAGCAGCAGTACTATAGTAGCAATTGTCTAGTAGTAGTCATAGTATTAACAGTAGTACTAGACTAGTAGTAGCTTGCTTATCATTTTACTTTTGCCTCTTTTTTGTTTGATTGTTGTAGTAGTAGTAGTCTAGTAATAGTAGCCCTATAGTAATGTTGTAGTACAGTGCTTGGCCGTGGTGATAGTAGTAGTAGTAGTACTGTTGTAGTACAGTACTGGGCTATGGTAGTAGGATTAGTAGTCGGACAGGCCAGCAGTCTGACCTTGACATATTCATGGAGGTCCTGTTCCAGTGTCTCCATGGCAGAAGAGAGGAAGGCTAAATTAGAAAGATTGACAAGATGAGTCAGATGTCGATACCATACCAGTGCAATACACACACAGACGCGTGGTCCGGACAACAGGCCTATGGACCTGGCCACGCTCTGCCACACCCAGCTTGTGCTGACTAAACTAAAATGGAACCACAATGGCCGCCGCATGGGTGATGGGGCCCATACCTTTATAATGTTAGAAACGCTGCCAGTAGAGCTAGTTGCCCAATAAAAGGCAAACTCATAATTGATTTCCCGCTGAACATTTGAACATACAATATGATACAGATTACTAGATTACTAGGTTTTGTAGTTTGGGGGATAGGCCATACGCAGTAATGCCAAGGACAGAAACAAAGTCTGTCCCCCCCCACACACACACACCTGTCACTCTTGTCCCGCACGGGGCGCCGCGCACGGCTCCGCGGCTGGTGGCGCACAGCCACAGACACGGCCGCTGCTGGGGGCCCCAGCGGGTCAGCTCCACCGTGACGCTGAACTCGCCGATCCCTATGCCGCCCTCAGACAGCGTCGCCAGGGAGTCGGAGAAGAGACACTTCTGCAGCTCGGATGACTCTGCACGACGCGCACACACACACCCACACAGCGCACAAAGACACAGATACACACACACACACACACACACACAATATTTCAACATATATACTTAATGTAAGTCGCTTTGGATAAAAGCGTCTGCCAAACGCCCTAAATGTAAATGCAAAGTGAATGTATACGTAACACACGCTGTGGAGGCCCTGCTGCTGCTCGCCAAAGACAGACGCTAGTTATCATCACACACACACACACACACACACACACAATTAAAGAAGTCTATTTGCAACAACTTACCAATACTCGTAATGAATTGTATTGCTTCTTCTGACGCTCCGACGACGTTTTTTTCCTGAACTGCAGTCTCGACTGGCGCCTCGTCCTCTTCCGGGACTCGCATCATTTATTTCGTTATTAATTACACAGTGCCACTGCCCACCTACTGGGTATCAGATACTTCTTAAAATTATTGTTAAAGTCTATGGGTCTCCTGGTAGGTATTGTTCATAGCTTCAACTATCTGACCCGGTGACAGAAAAGGACGCGGCAACATGACGTTGCCTGGCGACCGTGCTTCAGTACCGTAACTATGTTTTATAGGCGCATTAAAACAAAAACAAAACCCTGTGCGCGTTTTAATATAGAAATGTGTTTTGGTGACGTTCCACACGTAAAACACAATGCAACCCGACACAATCACTACCAAGTAACTACAGTTCATTTATTAAGTGATGAAACTAGCTAAACTACACTACAGGGGCTGTCACCAATGCCAGTCAGGCCCTGCTATGACCTAAAAGTCTAATTAAAAACTAATTAAAATGAAAGTAAAAAAATTCAAGGGGAATACCGGGAACCATAACAACAGTTTAATCACAATAAGCAATATACAATCCTGTGCTAAACCTGTACTAAATATATACATGTCCCATCAACTGGTACCAACTTGGTGATGCTGGGCGCAGGTGGACGGGGGACGGGGTACGGAGGAAGTTGCTGGTTGCTGTTGGGGAGAGGGACGACTGCTCCCTCGCTCGCTACTACTGCCGTGCTGACGCGTCTCTCTATGGCGCCAGCGGCGGGGGATTAGCCGTACTCCCCGTGGTTAGCGATAACTCCAAACTCTGTGGCGTTCTGCTTCCGACGGAATAATTCTCAATCGTGAACTACTGTTAGAGTAGACTTTTCTTGGTCTACTACTACAATATATTCTGTAACGTAGCAGCCCGGCACACGTCACGCAGCGCACTCGTCTTTCACTCCAGTCCGTCAAGCGCGCGCGCGGGAGCGCTCCCGTCGCTCTCTTGGAACATATGGAAAATAATAAACAATCATTTTCATGCATGAACAATATGAAAAACCAAACCACACCAAAAAAAAGGGGGTTATTCTATGGGCAGGGGTATTCCCTAACATGTCTCTTAACTAAATATAAAACTGAGCTTTCTGAGCTTTCTCACACAACACTAGTCCTCTATATGTCTAAAAGAAGTTCAAGTAACATTTAGATATTTTCTTGACACAGACGCAATAACTCACAATGACGGATTTCTTTTTCTGTCTGAGACCATTTGCCCTGAAGTCGCATTGCCTGACATTCGACGGCAGAATTCTTGACAGACTTGCATCACCGAGACCTGATCCTTTTCTGTCCGATGTCTAGAGTTAAGGCTGAAGTTAAGGTCATATAACGCATGTGTAAAAGATTAGGCGTGTGAGAACACAAGTCTCCGGCGTAGGGTCACCCTCTTGGCTTCGGACATTTGCTTCATCACGGTGCCATTCAGCATGGACGCTTTGCTGCTCACGTCATTGTTGACGTGGTACAGAATCTGCATGATGTCTTCGCCCCTGAACCAAAAAAGCAAAAAAAATAAATAAAAAGTGAATTGAAATCGGCAACGTCATCGTTGACGGATATCGCATGGGTACTTCCTACATATTGTGTCTATGTGTTACTACACTTGTTTACAGTATTGATATTGACAAGCATAGGACGTACTTGCTGCATCCCTCCCTGAGCTGCTCACATAGAGACTGGATGAACCAGCTGCCTGTTTCTATGTGTCTGATTGATTGGTACTTCCACTGAGGACACAGCAACCAGGAAATCAGCGTCCATCGGGATGAGGTTCACCGGCATGCTGTCCTCCTCCTCCACCACCTCCTCCACCTCCGCCACCTCCTCCATCTCCTCCACCTCCTCCGGGTGCTCTGGAGCCACAAGGCCATCCACAGCTACCCCGGGCTGGAGCTTTTTCCCCTGACAGGCCTGGATGAAGAACACCTTGAGCTTCTCAACCAGACGCGGGCAGCGTTGTCCGTCGAAGGCCGAGGTGATGTCCGCGATGGGCAGCATCTGCCGGTCGACGCCGGCGACCTGCCCCATGTCGCCGTGACTCAGGATGCAGCAGACCAAGGCGTCGCCGTGTGGCGGGAGTGCGCTCAGTGGGACGTACTTGCTGCCGGACCACTCCTCCAGCCCGCACTTCTGGAGCGCCTCGAGATCCTTCAAGGACGTGAGGTGCTCCAGGACCTGGGCCATGCCACTCTTGGTTTGGTCCTGACACCGTAGCACGTGGAAGCCCATCCAGCAGAACACGTCTGTCAGACTTTCTGGGGGGGATAGAAATAGAAGAGAGCCAACGAGTGAGTGAGTGAACAGACGACCACAGGTAGTAGTAGCCACTGTTCAAAAGCAGTAGGGGTGGGAGGAGGCACAACTAAACAGAGATGTTATTCACAGTGGTATTGAATAACATCACAGTTTAGTTGTGCAGGGTGCAGCCCAGCTTCCTGCACCGGGGAGCCTCCTGCACCGGGGAGCCTCCTGCACCAGGGAGCCTCCTGCACCAGGGAGCCTCCTGCACCAGGGAGGTAGCATGTCTTATCTTGTCTAATGCCTACCTGAGTCCTTCTCTGTTCCACGTCTCTTGGAGCCGTTGTGGAAGTTCTCGTTGTTAATGATCACGCAGAGGGGTTTGTTGGATAACGGATATTGGTCATCCTGCAAACAAAGCAGACAAGCAGACACTGGTTTGATTCAATCCAGACACATGGCTGTGCAACGGTGGTCGTGGTGTCCAACCTTGCTCATTTGAAAGATTCTTAATGGTTATCCGTATGATAAATGAGTTTTGTTTTACCTGTAAATTATCAATATTGTATAATATATACACTGATTACCAGCAATTAGGGAACAGAGATTTATATTTACACACGCAAATTGAATTGTGTTGGTTGGTATTATGTCATGCAGTTTGATGAGTTGATGAGCACATCAGACTTTCCTACCGTCTTTTGAATTTTGCTCTTGGGCACATCCAATTCTGTGGAAATGAGAAAATAGTTCAATCATATATAAACTACATTTAGGTTCAAACTGGATACAGTAGCAGACAGAAAGTAGTGCACAGAACTAGTTTGAAATGATGAACATATGGACCGCTGAACAACCTTGGGTGCAGGCAGCGGAACGCTTTAAAGCCACTCGATGAAACGGGCGTCTGGCACAGTTTCCATTCCACGTGGCGGAGCCCAGGAAGTGTCTCCTGTATCTTGCTGTCTTGCAGGACCTCGATGAGCTCCGCTTGTTTCCTTTTGAACACAAAGTTGTCCACTGTTATAATATACTGTATATATTATAAACTCGTCCAAACACGTCCACTTGCAACTAGAGGGGCAACTATTGCGCATGGATACATTTCCATCCGCTTGCACTAGGTCCTCCTAAAAGGCTTTATTACCAACGTACTTACTGCGCTCCCTTCCGACTCCTCTGCCGCCTTCGGTGTCTCTTAACTTTTTATTTTCAGACAATGAAAGTCATATTGGAGGCGTGATGAAAATGAAAGGGATTGTGGGACTTCCCGCCTGCTGGTGTGTGTGTGTGAGCGCGCCCGAAGAGCTGGCAGCGACGGTCTGCCCTTGTCGTGGCAACGTACCAGGTGAGCTGTTGTCTCACTCACTTGTTTTTCCCTTTAGGAGGGATGGTAAGAAAACTGTTATTGCTTGAATGTGCAAAAAATGATATACCAGCACTGCAATCGATGAAGGGATGGATCGTTACACCCTTAATTTCTACACATCTTTCTTCGTCATATAAAGTACACGGTGAAATATGACAGCATGACGAGACTCCCCAGCCTGGCCATGGTTTAGTTTATTAAGCTTGAGCAGAGTATATTTATGTGCAATAACAATAAAAGCACATTTACACATGATATACCAGAAATCCCAAGAGAGGGACAGAAACACCAGCAGGCTTGCTTGCAGGCTTTGGAGTCTTTTTTTGTAATTAATGGTGAAATTATTCCTCATGATTGGTTAGGAGACATTGTGTTTTTTTTTTCTGTGTGTCATTACATGGGATTAGTGTTTATCGTCATTGACAGTGAATACAGAGATGGGTCAGTACCCATTTGGAAGAAGACATTCAGGGAATCAAACTCAGCTATGGAACACATACAAGTAGCATACAGTGCAGTGCATTTACCACCAGAACAGAAACCAAATAGACGTTGACACGGATATGGAAATATCACGTCTATCAACACAAAGTGACAAAAGTCAGTGCATTAAAAAGAGGAAAAAAAAATAAAATAATGAACATAGTTTTTCTTTTAAAAGCAAGGAAGTGCATAAAACCCTACTCTGGCACTTTGAGCTGGATTTCTTTTTTCTTTTCAGACAATGAAAGTCATACTGGAGGCATGGTGAAACCGAAAGTATACATGAAATAGGCAACCCCAGCCTCGGTAAAAACGCGCTCACACACACACACACTGGCCCACCCAGTGTGTGTGTATACTGTATACTGTATGTATACTGTACGTTGGGACTGACACCATGCAATGTTCAGAAGAGCTGGCGGCGACGCTGATCTGTCGTCTCGCTCACTTGTTTTCCCCTCAATGCGGAAATCAATTGTGGTGCGGATCATTTCCGTCCACGGTGGAATACGCTGGCGTGACCAGACTCCCCAGCCTGGCCATGAGCAGCTCTTGGAGTCTGCCCTTGTGGTTGTCCCCCGCTACAAACAACAAGGGGACATGTTACACCAAAGTGTTACAGTGAAGTGTTGCAGGTACATGTTACACTGAAGTGTTACAACAAATCCGTAGGAATCATGACACGTTACAGTGACATGTTACACTGAAGCATTACAGTGAAGCGTTGCAGGGACGTGTTACACTGAAGCATTACAGTGAAATGTTACACTGAAGCATTACAACAAATCTGTAGGAATCATGTTACAGTGAAGCATTGTTGCATTGTAGGGACGTGTCACACTGAAGTGTTACAGGGACGTGTTACACTGAAGCGTTGCAGGGACGCGTTACACTGAAGCGTTACTGCGAAGCGTTGCAGTGCCGTGTTACACTGAAGTGTTACAGTGAAGCATTACGGTGACATGTCACAGTGAAGCGTTACAGTGACTTGGTACAGTGATGCTGCAGTGTGTGTGTGTGTGGTGGGTGGCCGGTGTAAGCAGCCTCACCCGGCCCAGTTAGAGTCTGGTGCTGGGTGAGGCGCCACACCTGAGGTGCATTACCTAATCAGTGCACACAGCTTAAACTAAACCAGCTATGGTACTATTGAGCATTACAGTGAAGTATACATGAATCATGTTTCTTGATTCCTTGTTGATGATCATGTGAACACGCCAACGAATCGCATTTCTTTCCAGGTTTTTCCGGTCAATGCACAGCTCTTACCAGGAAGCGGCCCTTGGTTCAACTTCAGCAGCCCCTCCAGGTGCTTCAGGGCCCATCTGGCTGCCAGCTTCTCAGCCTCCTTCTTGGTGGAGGTCTGCTCTAAAGGTAGGAGGTCACAGAGTCAATGTTAGTAATTACAGAATTTGCAATGCAATGCCGGTTGTGTTGAGTGAGTTCTCAATAAGGAAGCAGACAGACACAAGGTTGAGAGGTAGAAATATCCCCACCTGGACTGTGAAACGTTAATTGGCCTTTGAGTTTCAGAGCACATTGGTGAATTCCACTGCTTGGTGTTTCTAGTTCTTCCTCGGGGGGGTGACATTGAGCTAGTTCCAAGAACTTCAGAACTTCCTGTCTCTCTCCACCTATGGAAAAATCACTGTAATCTCAGTTCATGCGCAGGGAGCTGTGTGCGGTGTGCTGTGGTGTGTATGTGGTACCACTAGAAGCAGGGCCCAGAGACAAGGCTCTCATCAGGTCACTGTAGGCAGCTCCTACTGCCCCCTCTTGGTCGGGTGCCCGGTGGGCTCGGAGGTCAACCTGTATGGTCACTTTGACTGAGCCTAAGAACTGGCCACCATCTGAAACAAAGATATCAGTCTAAAAGACCTGTATGCAAGAATCCTGAATTCCTTCAGGGACTAAATTAGACCTTAAATTAGACTTGCGTAGAAGTAGTTCTATTTTATTTGAATCGGGTCGGTTTTAACAGCAAAAAAGGAAGTGATAGTTTGGATAAGTTTGGATATTGGCAACAATGTCTGTTCTTTCACAGCATATTCATTTCAACAATGTTTCCGTATTTTATGCTTGTGGTTTATGGAGCTCCAGCAGGCTGCAGTTCATTTACTGGCCAGTAATGAGAAAGAATTCATGTTTCCTACACCAAGTACCTCTAAAACAAATGATTGTGACATAGCGTACCTTTAAACTATGCGTTTATTTAGTTAGCATCAGTTAGCATAACTGACCTGTATTCATGCTGTACACGGGCAGACCAATGTTCCCGAGGTCAGCCGCCACCTTCTGCAGGCGGCCTTTGTCCTCACCTATGACCTCAGAGACACAGGGACAGCCATTGTAGTGAGGCATGTAGCGGCCAAATCCTTCACGGTGCGGATTCTGCCTGAGAGTATTTTGGTGCTGGGGGTGGGGGTGTCTTCTCACCCGGTAGCTTGACTGCTGTGACCGTCGGCAGCCCCTCCAGGCGTGCAACGGCCTCCTGCGCTGCCCACTGCTCAGCCTCCCGTTTGTTGGATGTCCGCTCTGAAAGAGCACCGGGGTCGGGAACACACGGAGGCCGTCATGGATCGACTCGGCGTTTTCTTTTGCGGACGAGGTACTTTCCCCGATACTGTCCTATGTGGATGTGGCGTGTGTGCGTGTGTGTGGTTGGTGGCTGGTTTAAGCAGCCTCACCTGGTTAGAGTCCTAGTTAAGAGTCTGGGGATGGGCGAGGTGAAATGAAATACCGTAACTACACACCTGAACTCTGAAAGGTGAGTTTCCCGTCAATACTCAGGGAACAGCTGTATGTTCCATTAGGCATTGGGTCTATCTTTTCCACAGGGGGGGCACATTGAGTCTGTTTGAGGAACTCCAGAACTGCCTGTCTCTCTCCACCTACAGAAGAACAACCAAACAGTAAACTTGAGGGTTGGTTATGTATGTGCGTGCGTGCGTGCGTGCGTGCGTGTGTGTGTTACCATTAGATGCAGGGCTCAGAGACAAGGCTTTCATCAGATCACTGTAGGCAGATCCTACTGCCCCCTCTTGGTCGGGGGCCTGGTGGGGTCGAAGGTCAACCTGTATGGTCACTTGTACGGAGCCTAAAATGCTCCCCTCATCTGAAATGTCAAAGTCAAAGTGTTTTATTTGTCAGAACACAGGACTATTCTGTCTTCTAACTGTTTCATCATCATAATCATAATGTGCAACATCTCCATGGGCATTAATAATGGCCAAGCAGCCATCTTGATAAATGCCCATTGAAGGAGCTTCACTCTCAGGGCTTGTTCACACTGTCCATCTTTTTACATTAAACCCTATGGGAAATGACCAAAGGGCGGCCACGTTCAAAAGATCAGCTGTATCAGTGGACCAATCACGATGTAGCGGAGGCGGGGTTACGGGCCACGCTCTTTCTTCATCAAAAAGGCGGACAGTGTGAACACGAACAGTCGTACCCGGTGGGGCAGCTCCTTTTGCCGATGGCAGGACCTTTGTCATCTTGCTAGGAATGCTGGAACCCGGCACACACATGCGCTTCATGGGGGACACGATGGCAGACAGGGCGCCATCCGCCCCATCCTCTCCAGCCTCCGCCGGGTCTTCTGCACTTGGCTTCCATGTGACCGTCTCCCCGCTGCCTCCTGGACTCTCCGTCACGCAGTAATCTGGCTTCCCCGCCTGCTTGCATTTCTCCAGCAGCTCCTTCAGAGCATTTTTGTGGTTGTTCCCGAAGACCTGGGTCGCGCCTAAGATGCCGTGCAGGGCCTCCGCGGCTGCCCTCGCCGCCTGCTGCTCCGCCTGCATCTTCCGCATGGACCCCTCTGTGTGGGACGTAAAATATTAGCTTTAAAATGTGTAGCGACGACAATGCTACATGCCTCGATAAAGGGGATTTCCAGGGGCTCCCCACACACAGGAACACAGGCGGGTTTAACGGGCGTGCATGGTGCGCTTACCCACCCGAGTCATAAAATGTGATTTGCCCATTGAGTCTCAGCACAACGCCGTCAGGTGCTGTCCTTGCACCCGGGGGTGGGACACCGAGCCTGCCGCAGTACCGCTGCACCTTCTCCTCATTGGACGACGCTGGGTATCGAGGAAGAAACAGACGGGGGGGGGGCATTTTGTATGGAGCGTGGCCGGAGGACATCCACGTGTGTGTGAGTCATGGCACCGAGCAGCCGCTGGGAGGAACGGCGCGCGAACACCCACCTGCATCGGAAGGGTCCAGTCCGAACAACGCCACCAGTTTCTGAAATGCGGCATCGCTGCTGTCCGCCGAGACGTCCACGGGTCCGAGGGCGACGGTCACCGCGGCAAAGAAGGACGGCCCTGGACAACGTGATACAATGTGATTATTACCATCTGTTTATTCATTCTTTTATCATTATAAAAAGAATACAACGCTGAGTTGGCAGCAGTGGAATAGGGTCGTCACACAGAAGGTCCCAACAACAGACAATTACTTTGCAAGGAGGATCTTTCACATTGTTTTGTCCACAGAAGCAAACAGAGCTGCGGGGGGGGGGCACCGTTACCTGCTTGGCAAGCGGTCTGTGATTGGTCCGCTTGGTCTGAAGCCGCTTCCTCATTGGCCATCCTGGCTACAGAACCCAGCTCTTGCAGGGCTTTTTTTGCCACTTCCTGGTGTGCTTGTGTCTTTGACCTGCACACCTGTGACCCCAAGAATACCTTACCGTCGACCTCCACCTGACCCCTGTACCCTGGAAGGTAACCGTTAGCAACCATCAAAATCACAAACTCTATGGTGTTGTGAACTAAATATTTGATTCCAGCTAAAAATAATAACTTTTAATAATAGCTTTTCAGGTGTTCGTTACATTCATTTCTCACCTGTAGATTCACCTAGCTCTGAGAAGACAGGAAACCAGTTGTATTTTCGGGCCATTTCCAGAAGACGGTTCTTGTACATGATGGTTTCATTGTTGAACTCTGCATCTGAGGGACCAGAGCATGTATCTACGCCTGGTAGAACACTTAGGAGACCATTTGTGTATGTACGTACACAAGTGTCTCTTAAACTGAGCTGATGAGAAGAACGATCAGCTATTTAGTTGGCCTCGTGAGACCAGCCTCGTGCAAGGAATATCTGTCTGGCCAGATGGACAGCCGTTGATTTAAAAATATGGTCGCAGCCATATGTTGTTCAAAAAAACACTCCAGCCAATCTGAGACTTTCCTAAAAGTATTCCGGTACCTGCTGTGTGCTTCTCCAGGTCGTCCACACGGCCAGTGAGTGCATTGATCTGTTGTCCCTGCTCGGCCTGCACCGCCTCCAGCTTCTCCCACTGGGGTCTCAAACTCTCTTGGAGGTCTCGGTTACTGTCCAGGAATTCC
>OMOU01093789.1:0-10279 GCA_900312585.1 Malacocephalus occidentalis
GGGGCGTGCGTGGACGGGGTGTGCGAGTGCAGCGCCCGAGCCGACCCCACCCAGCGATACGTGGGGAAATTCTGCGAGTGCAGCGACTTCGACTGTCCCTCCTCAGAGAACAAGTATTACTACTACTACTACTACTACTACTACTACTACTGCTACTACTACACGCTTTGGATGAAGGCGACCCGTTCACCATGTGACAACATTGCCTAACTGCGCTCTTTCCAATGATCCGGACAGGTTATGCGGAGGCCACGGGCAGTGCCAGTGTGGCCAGTGTGTGTGCCACAAGGACTGGGTAGGCGAGGCCTGCCAGTGCTCCATGGACGTCGGCCCCTGCCTAGGGGCCTATCAGAAAATATGCAACTACAGAGGCAACTGCGTGTGCGGCAAGTGTGTCTGTCAGCAGCCGTACCAAGGGGCCACCTGTGAGCAGAGTCCCTACTGACCCTAGTGACCCTAGTGACCCCTGGCCAGCAGGGAAAACATGTCCTGGAGGCCAGCACTGGTATTGAGGGTCCATTCTGTTACTCAGTACGAGGTCTTCAATGGAAGAATGAAAATTGCATGTATTTTTGGAGGGGGGGGGGGATTTACTTTCAAAAGTTACCGAAGAGAAAAAGTGTCATATTACTGTTGCTTATGGGTTATGTCAAATAAATATGGTGCTTGTTAATTGAAGGTATGATCATGAAGTGGATAGAGGGCTCCAGGATGCATGATCCCAGGGAAGGAGAGAGAGAGGGAGGGAGGGAGATGAAGGGCATTGTACCTCCATTGATACCAGGGAAGGAGAGAGAGAGGGAGGGAGGGAGATGGAGGGCATTGTACCTCCATTGATACCAGGGAAGGAGAGAGAGAGGGAGGGAGATGGAGGGCATTGTACCTCCATTGATACCAGGGAAGGAGAGAGAGAGGGAGGGAGATGGAGGGCATTGTACCTCCATGCGTATGATGATGCAGTTGTTCCTGGCAGTGAGGCTGGTGCTGTGCTGGAAGCGTAGGTCTCTGGCCTGCAGACTCAGCTCCTGACACAGTTCTGTTTTCTTCTTCTCTACCGAACCAAGCGAGAACAACCACACAACCACACACACACACACACACACACACCAAATTCTTACCAAAATACAGTATATCTCCGATTACAACACAAAGTAGGGCTGAACAGTTCATCAAAATATGATCGAAATATTAAAAAGTACAATATCCAACTGGCAGGATTGTATTTTTCAGCTCGCCCCTAACACAAAGAATAAGTTAAACATTCGACTGAACTTGGAGAGAAGAAATACATACAATCCACAGGCCTCCATCTAGTTGTGCACATTTCTAAAAATGGATGTGTGGGAATTACATTGCAACACTTACCGAATGATGTGACATTCCCTTCTTTGTCAAATTGCATCTGTGAAAAAAAGAAGAAGCCATTAACCCACAACCTAAACATCCGAATACTTTGATATTCAATATGGTCACATAAAGATGGCAAGGCTTCACCATGCATCTCAATTGGGAGTGGATTCATGGATTCAAAGGTTATGTTTATTGCATAACTGCATTCTATCACATACCACAACAAAGTTAGGAGCCACAATGGAGACTGGCAGGGCTTCTGTTGCAATGTGTCGGACAAAGGGTACTGGAAGAACAAACAGCAACAAGATCATGGGCAGAGAAAGGCAGACATATACTAAGTAATGCACACACACAGTAAATGTAGATGATTTACACCATACATATACTGTGGCTAATACAGAGGACCGTGACAAGATGACACGTCTGTCTTACCGTTCCAATGGGGGTTTCCTCCAAGGAGCAGTGTCAGTTGAGTGACAGGTCTCGGACATGGAAGGTGACAACCTGAGACGGGCATTGTCGGTCTGACTGGGAAGTCCGAGCTGGTTCTTGTTGTCCTACAGTTGTAGATGTCTGACCTCCTGCGTCTCCGTTTTGGGGACCCTCGCATGCTGGAGAAACATCCATTGACACAACTAACTGACCACTCGGCGCCTGGCGCATGCGTCCTAGCGGAGTTCCTGGCGATGGTTGGCGCATCTCGGTGTTGCCATAGCAACCTCCTCATCACACCCGCACAGTGAAGGGCCCTCCCACAGAGGGCCATGCCGGCTCTTAGAGGACGGATGGACGTGTCCGCTGCAACACCCTGATATCATGGGACCGGGAGAGTCGCGTCCAATCACAAACACCCAGCACCCATGTCTCGGGTGATGGGTGACGTCTGACGGACAGCTGAGGGGTCACCTCCACAGTGTTCTGGACGTGCAGCCCACAGGTGGACCAAGGGGACCCTAACCCTCACACAACACCATGCATCAGGTCTTTAGAACAGTGACCTCTCGTCCTCAACGTAGTCGTGCACCACAATACACAGGGCGCTACCACGCTAATAATCAGAACCATAATAACACTAATAATATCACCGACTTATCTAACATGGCTCGGCCCTAGGAGCCGCCCACAGGCTCCCCGCTGGGGGGTCCGGGGCTTCATTCAACAACCTTTAACCTTTAGCAGGTGATTCCCGGCAGGGCGGGCATGCGTGCATGCGGAATAGATCCACCAGTGAGCCGCGTCACGGGAAGATCGGCGTCCACGCTGTAAGCGTCCCGCTCCTGCGGAGAGACACGGGGAGGCGGAGGATGACCCACAATGCACCGCGCGGAGTCAATGCGTGACGTCTGTGTGACGTGGTAGGTCACGTGACCGGTTTACGTTGTACGTTGTACGTTGTTTACGTTATTCCGGCGTAGTTATACACAACTTTTATTGTTTACTTTGTATTCTTGTTCAATTTTAAAAAAAATACACTGACTTGAAAATGAAATGAAAAATAAGCTAACGACGCAAACTCAAATAATGCTAAAATATCTATTAAATACATTGATTATTTTTAATGTATTATTTTGCGAATTACGGAGAGTCCTCTGCCCTTGTGTCTGGTATATTACAATGTCCCCGGAGGATTGAAGCATGCTGATGCTGATGCTGATGCTGAGCCGTGACGCCGGCGACCGGAAGGATGCGGCTGCTGCTGCTGTGAGAAGAAGAAGAAGCAATACGAGGCTTAACGTTAACCTTATTTGATTAACATTTTTTTCATTTGTACTTTTATAATACGTTTTCTTCTTTCTTTATTTATTTACATTTAATTCGACTTTATATATTTTTTAAAGCCATGTTTCCCTCGTGTTACTCCAAACCTGGAGACAGTGGCAGTAAAAGGATGTCTTTCACAAGGATGCTCCTCGGGGTGTTTGTCGCGTACATGGCGCACACCGCCTGGGTGCTGTACGGGTTCCTGAACACCAAACCCTGCGATAGGGCGAGAGGAGAACAATGCATCGCCTCGTACCTGGCCGAGCAACCAAAACTACAGGTGCATGGTGTTCCTTCAGCGATAGTCTCTCTCTGTCTCTCCCCCTCTCTCTCTCTCTCTCTCTCTCTCTCTCTCTCTCTCTCTCTCTTAGTACTATTAATAAATACACGTTATTATAAATAACCTCAAAATAAAACGAGCTTGCTGTTTGAGAGTTTTAGATTCATTGAGAACACACAGCATTATGAAACACCAAGTCAGATGTGTAAGCTACGTTTTTCTTGGACAATAATTGGACAATTAAAAAGTAACTGAAGTCTATGATAGTTTGTACATGGTCACGTGTAACAGAGAAAAAGACCTGTTTTGCTGCCAGGTTTGTACATTCTGCAAGATCTTGTCTTTATTGCAGCACGCTGTTCATAAACCCATCCCATGTATCAAAGCCAGTCTGTTCCCGAAGGCGGGAGTCTGGAGACTTCAGACAGATCGTGTGACCGTGACTCGTGTGCTGCTCCGCTTCCCCAGCTGAGCGTGTTCACCTGTCTGGTCCCGGACGACAGCCAACTGCAGCCCCTCCTCGTGGTGGAGCCGTTCCACCCGTACGCCTCATTTGAAAAGTAGGTGAACCTTCTCCATTTAAATACACGGTACATGGATTGCGTTTCTGAAGCGCATTACGGTTGCCTCCCATTCACCCATTCATGCACAGACGGCGGTGCCAACCACGCGACCCTCTCTCTCTGTCTCTCTCCCCCCGTCTCTCAGACAGGTGATAGTCCCTCTCCCGGAGGAGACGCGTGCTAACGGGAGTCTCCATGCGGTGGTGTACATCCACAGGGCGGGCACGTCTCCCTTGGAGGACGACAGGGCGGTGCACGCCGCTGCCTCCCTCACCACCTACGTCACGCGGAGACACGCGGGCGCACGGCGGGATGCCGCGCCTCAGGTAATAGCGTGCGACATCGCACCCTACCCCTAACTCGCGTGTTTATGTCGTCTTGGCATTATTAATAGGACCCGGCGTTGTTTTGCATATCCGACCTTGCTGTCGATGTCGGTTTGTGTCTCTGTCACAGGTGGAACTCTTTCCCTTGTTCCCTTTAAGGAGGGGTCTTCCAGATCAGATGCCCTTGTTTCCCATTGGAAACCGCACCTGTCAATCACGGTGCTGTCCACGGACTTCACCTTCAACAAGGCGGGACTGCCGAGTGACCTGAGACGCCACATGCGCGTGTGAGTCACCGTGTATGAAATGTGAAGGCAATCAAAGGTTTTTGAGAGAATCGAAGGACAGCCACACATACATACACACATACTGTGGCAGCCGGGCCGAGTGAGACAGTGTAGTGGGTGGACCAATTGGAATGAAGCAGTGGCTTTATTCCAATTGGTCCAAGTGGCTGATATGATATATACTATATTATAATAATAATAATCTGTTTATCTTGCTCTTCAGCTTTCCAGAAGGGAGGAAGCTGACCTACCTTCCGTTACTTCTTGTCGATCAGCTCCGTGTTGGAGCGAGGGACCTGCTGGTAGGGTTCAGTCTCGTTTAGCTGGTAACAAGGGAGCCTGACCTCAATCAAAGTACTCCCTCAAAACGATGCGCCACTACTACAACAACAACAACAACAACAATAACAACAAGTTCTAGTGCTGCAGCGCCAGAACCATACGTCCCCCTGGTGTGCGTGTGTGTGTGTGTGTGTGCGCGCAGGAGGTGGGCAGCGGCACGCAGCAGCTGCCCCTGACCGTGGACTACCAGGGGACGTCTCTCCAGCGCTTCAGATTCTGGATCCACCTGCAGGACCTGGTCGTCTCGCTGCGGCAGTTCGGTCGGTCAGCTCTCCGCAAACATCGTTCATTATTTACAATGCCTGTTCTGCATTTTAAAAAATGTGCTTTCATTCACCATTCTGGATTTGAATACCTTAGAATCTTTGCAACCTTGTGACATTTTAAAGCTGCTATCAGCTATTTTCTGTGTGTTTTTGTTCCCATATGTACTTAATCGATATCCAGTTATCCTGTAAATGGTCTAAATGCAAATATTAGCTGAAAGCTGCAGTTCAGTCAAACGAATACATGAGAATCTCATCAAAACACAATGCAATCAGAACAAAATGGAGAAAGTTTCAGCTTTGAGATAATATTGATCATAAATGAGCAATATTTATGTCATATATTCATCATAGCACGTTCAAATGCTTTATCAACCAAGAAGACACACAACTTGATGAAGCCATCCCCAGTGAAATACTGTCTATGTGTCTAACGTGTTCTCCGTTGATCTGTTAAACGTGTTCTCCGTTGATGTTCCACCGCCAGGCTTCACCGAGGAGAACATAGATGAGATCAAAGAGACTCTGCGTTCCTCCAACCTGCACCTGCTGATCCTGACCGCCCTGGTCACGGCTCTGCATGTAAGGTCACATGACACGGCAGACAGACAGACAGACAGACAGACAGTCAGTGTGTATATGTTCATCGATGTATTGAATATGTTGCAGCTCCTCTGCGAGTTATTGGCTCTCAAAAATGACATCACTTCCTGGAGGAAGAAAAAGAGCATGGTGGGCGTGTCGAGGAGGTCGGGTGAGGAAATATCAAATGATCATATCTATAATGTTCACTCAGTGATGCATACGTGTATTGTACACACGTGTGTAGTATCTGTAGAGAATCTCTTCCTTCGTGGCACATGACGAGACAACACTGGACTCAAAGCCTGTATTATTGCTTCACTTTTAGATTATATATTTTTTTAGATGATTGGCCGTTGGTCTACATATTAGCCTATTAGATATTTTGGGCAGCTGTGATTGTTCCGTGGCCTCATTTTGACGAGGAGCAACATGAGGCATGTGTGTCTTAATAGAAAGCTTCATTAGAAACGGTATTGGACATTCTATTCTTATACATGGGTTAGGCTACAAAGTGAATATAAAAACAGAGCAAGGAAAGAGTTTAGATCATCATATCAAGTGCATTTCCTTTGATGCACAATTTAAAGAGAATAGTTTTGTAGTTTTCAAACATCGCCATTACAAGGTCAAGGTGGGTGCACCACCTGCACCAGGATCTGACCTCTGACCTCGTCTTCCTGCGTTGTCCTCTCTGTAGTTGTGTGGCGTTGCCTGGGCACTCTGCTGGTCTTCCTGCACCTGCTGCAGGACACCAGTCTGCTGGTGCTGCTTCCTGTGGGGCTGGGAGCCTGCGTGGAGGTGGCTCATAGTTCCCTTACAGTTCCTGCTAAATAGACCTATATATATATATACCTTCATGTTTGTGGGAATGTGGGGTGAGAGAGAGAGAGAGAGAGAGAGAGAGAGAGCTCCAAAACACTTCATTTCACCTACAACTTAATATACCGGACTTCAAACACCACAACCAGCCAGTGTCCTTGGAGGAGCCCCGAGCTAAAGCCACGTCCGTGACATTGTAGCACGGACTATGCTATAATAGTATCAATATAAAAATGCCTGCGCAGATCAAACTGTAGAACCGCTGTTTATGATGATGATGACGCTTGCTGATCTGAACTGATCTTTCCGTACCCGTCTACCTTGTCATGGTTCCAGGTGTGGAAGGTCTTTAAAGTGTTCAAGATCCATGTGCGTCTGAAGAGCTTTGGGTCCATCATACATGTGAGTACACAAACAGAATGTGTCTGCACCCCCTATTGGTCAGCGTGTGCGCATACACGTCAAGTCATAGTTATGTAGGTGGAACAGATGGTGGCGCTGTTCCGTCTTTGTACCCGGTCTGATCACACTCTGTCCCTGCTGTGGTCTTCCTAGCACTTCAGTGCGGTAATGACTGTCTCTCCTGTTTGTGCGTCCTTCACCTGTTGAATAAACACTTGCAACCTCTGACGCCTCTCCCCTGGCGCTGGGTGCAGTTCGGGAAGCTGGGTGACGCAGAGGGGAAGACAGCGGAGTTCGATTCACAGGTATACACTTCCGTGACGCTCCTGTCTTTTCATACTTAGTTAGACGATTACCCGATGCTGTGCAACAGGTCTAAAGATTCAAATCTCGAGAGCGTGATACGAGACAGATTGTGTGACGTACGAGAAGACACACCCCCTAGAGGACCCACGCCCTCCGTTGGAGCGTGTCACCCACCACACATCCTCAGTATCTGTTCCCTCATATCTCCTCTCTGTTATCTTCCACTTGGTTCAATGCGTTCCAACATTAATGCGTTTGTGTACGTCCGGTTCGTACTGTGTCACACACACACACGCACACACGTATATGCTTTCCTGGCCAGTCAAAAGCTGAAGACTTATTTTCCTTCCAGACATCTTTTTGGCTGTTTTGGTGAAAAGTGTTTGTAACACGGTCACGTTCCCCCTTCAGGCCTCCAGATACCTGTCCTACCTGGTCTACCCTCTGTGTGTCAGTGGGGCAGTGTTCTCTCTGGGCTACCTACGCTACAAGAGGTGAGACACATGACCCACTGATCTCAGGTCGGTAACACTTTTAGAACAACAACAAGATGGGCTGAGGACGGTGCCTACAGGACACCACCATTTCTGCTGCGTCATACCACGCCATCTCCAGTCCAACACAGGCTACTACAGTTGATGACATGGAAATAAATGGTGCTAATCTGAACCTGTTCTAGCTGCTGTATCAACATTTTAGACAATGTATTCCATGTTTGTTTTAGGGTCAAGCCACATTTAATCCACAAGGTTTTGCTTGTACTTAAAATATAAAATAATGTCTGGCAGACAGTGAGTCAGTGTCTTGTCTCAACAGCTGCTACTCCTGGTTAATCAACAGCCTGTTGACTGGTAAGTGAACTTGCAGTAAGCTCAATTAGCCTCTAGTAATTACTGGAATTACCTTTTCATAAAGGATAAGCAAAGGCTGTAATTTACATACATTGACAGACTGGAAACAAGTGGAAGGCTTTTATCTCTGAATAAGCCTGACAGCTACCTTAGACTAGCTTGTAATGCTCACATCTGAACCTTGAAGATCCATGAGAACCATGAACCTTAACAAGTTTGCTTGGATATGAACTGAGTCAAAGATGGCTTTGTGTCAACAGGCGTTTATGCATTTGGCTTCCTGTCAATGGTTCCCCAGCTCTTCATCAATCACAAGGTATGTCTAGCTAGCCTAAGTCTAACCTCCTGTATGGCCGAATGCTGGAAACCTGCTCTGTTCTTATCTCTGTGTTCCACAGTGATGTGTTGGGGTTTCTTTCAGCAAATGGACCATCTGTAATCACTTTAGATAAAGGTGTGTCTCTCTCTCTCTCAGCTGAAGACTGTGGAACATCTGGAGGGCACGGTGGTGATGTACAGAGTAAGGACTCTCATCCAGCTGTTACACACACACACACACACACACGCCTGCCTCTTCTAAACCAGTCTCTTTGGCCACCAGCACCATCCTGGTTGACTTTCATCCTGACGTAGCCCCCTCCTTCTCCACCCGTGGTGACTGTTCTCCTCCCACCCCACCCAGGGAATGAGCACCTTGCTGTGGGACGTGTGCTCCGCCGTCTCCCTGCTCTCCTCCTCTTCCCCGGGCCCCCTGGCTCTGACACACCAGCTGTCCTGCTTCAGAGACGAACTCTTCTTCCTCCTCTACCTCTATCAGCGCAGGTACCCTCCTCTTCAGTTTGAGAGAGAGAGAGAGAGAGAGAGAGAGAGAGAGAGAGAGAGAGAGAGAGAGAGAGAGAGAGTGCCCAACCCATTACTTCATTGTTATCATTTGTTAAAGTGTTGACTTTGTGTTGACTTTGATTCGACTATAATTCAATGGAAGCCAGTGGTTTTATTGAATTGGGTGACTTGCCCTTATTGACTCAGTGCGTGTGTGCGTGTGTGTGTCTTCCCCAGGCGCTATGCCAACAAGGCCAGAGTTCGAGATGCTGGGACTCAAAGCAAGAAGCTGAAGACTCAGTGAGGTGAAAGCAGCCCAGTAGGACCAGCGGCACACGCTAAATAAATCCACGTCATTCCGACACATTAAGGCGTCTGGGACACGCAGTCGCTCCTCGATAAACAAATAAACAAACAAACAAGACTTGCTTGTGTGCATATGCAGAGCAGAACTGGGCTTAGAAGAGCCTACTTCTTAGCCAACAGCTTCACATAGTCTGAACCCATAGTCTGTAAGTCAACCCATAGGCTGCCAATCACCTCTGTATTCCCCCAAAAAAATTGACCTTGGACGACCCCAAAATAACCCAAATCTCGGACCCGTGACGCCAGTCGCCAGAGTTATTTTTTGTTGCTGCCTGCGATCTGCGATCTGCTCACAGCACGCTTATGAATATGTATTAGAAGACAGCCGAGCGTGAGGGTTCCCCTTTCAAGGAGCAATATGACAGACCTCCACTCGGTGTCACTGTTTCCATGTGTGTGTGTGTGTTGGGTGACAAGTGGGGGCACATTCCTCCGTTATCGACCTCCTGCAGCCCTTGTATATTGTCATCATCACTTTGATTTGAATCCGTTCCAATATGCATGTCGATCTATTCTAAAAGCACAGGATGACAACAGTCACCTACTGTCATGATAGAGACATCGTGCTAAGGCGCTAATGCTAGTTAGCATGGAGCACAGACCGCTGCGCTCAGAGCATCTCTGTTCCTTAAACAATGTGTACAGTGAAACCACAACAAAATAAACATGTGTAACACCCCCCTACGGGGCAAGTTGGACAACGCCACCCCTTGAACTAAGGTATAACCTATCCGAGCAAGAGGAACTCAATAATGCTATTGTCAGCGTTGGTCAAAGTGTAGAACTATATATGTTTTATTAACAGGTAAGTGCATACAAGAACAGTTGGTTGGTCACCAGATAAAAGTAAAAAATAAAGACAATAAAACCACTCTAGCCTACGGCTCACATTTACTAGCACTCGCTTACAGACACTAGGCCGGTAGGCTAGAGGTAAATAAACACAAACT
>OMOU01093794.1:0-12215 GCA_900312585.1 Malacocephalus occidentalis
CGCCTGCAGTGGCTGGACACAGCAGCTTCACCCCCGATGCCACCCTTGCTCCTGCGGGACATCAACTCACTTCAGGCCACCATCTTCCCTCATCTCCTTGGTGCTGAAGTTGGTGTGGCACCCGGCGCCGTTCCAATTGCCCTGGATGGGCTTGGGGTCGAAGGAGGCCACCACGCCAAAGTCTTCGCAGACACGATGCAGGATGAAGCGGGCCACCCAGAGGTGGTCCCCCATTGAGATGCCCTCGCTCGGCCCCACCTGAAACTCCCACTGGAGACGCAAAGCAAATGCGGGTAAGCGTCTCTCCTCCCCATCGTTCCCCAGCAAACACCACGTGTGGGTGTGTGTGTGTGTGTGTGCGCGTGTGCGTGTGTGTTACCTGTGCGGGCATCACTTCTGCATTCGTGCCACAGATGTCCACTCCAGCATACAGGCAAGCTTTGTAATGAGCCTCCACAATATCCCTGCCATAGGCCTTGTCTGCCCCCACGCCACAGTAGTACGGACCTGTGTAAAGGCACAGCTATGGTAAGGGCCAAGGACTCTTTAGGAACATCCCTTAGAAGCCGGTGGGTTGTACTAGTAGGTCCTTGCCTTGGGGTCCAGGGAATCCATTTGATGGCCAGCCGAAGGGATGCCCGTCTGTGCCAAGGATGGTGTACTCCTGCTCCATACCAAACCAGGGGTGCTGATCCTTCACCTTCTCCATCACCTTGTTGCATGTCAGCCGCAGGTTTGTTTCTGGGTGCACAAATGCTTAGTTATACACTTTCTATGGCAACACATACACACACATTATCGTCAACGAACACAAAACCCACTGGTGAGCTACCTGTCGGCTTGTGGTTGTACTTCATCACTTCACACAGCACTAGTTTGTTGGGGTCTTTACGGAATGGATCACGGAACATGGCGGCGGGAATCAGATACATATCACTATTGGAGCCCTCTGACTGGTAGGTGCTGGAGCCATCGAAGTTCCACTCTGGTAGATCTATCGACGAGAAAGACAATATAAAAAAAAACAAGTCAGTGAATGAACTCACGAAGACGAAGCATCAGGGTTCCTATAAAGCAAACGCGTGTAGCTCAACGCATAGCGGATGAGGACAATGGAGCAGATTACGTAACCGTGGACTTGTTTTTACCTTCGACGCTCTTGGGCTCCGAGTCTAGCGTCCTCGTTTTGCATCGGAGAGCCTCTCCGGTCCCGTCAATCCAGATGTACATGGCCTGGACTTTGTCGCCCTGGGGGAGCTCCATGTACCGCTGTTTAACAACTTTACTCAAGCTGGCGCTGGCAGACGTAGCCATCCTATCTTCTGCTATGACACACCTGGAGACGAGGAGGAGAGAGAGGGTGTGGACGTGAGACTCGTTTACCGGACACGTTAAGGCACACGTTGTGTCAACACAAGCGTGTAAGCACCATTGTTCTGTAGTCTAGAAAGAATAAGCACATGAAAACCCCAGGTATCGCAGCCCTACTTCAGCATTTTCAACACCAAAACAAAGGAAGCCGTGGGGCATCGCCAACACGTTCATATACACGTCCAACTCATCGCCGCTTGAAAAAAAACAAAACCAACAGCCTTCAGTGACTTGGGATTTCACCGCAAAACAATACACGCGGCAGTAAACAGCATCTGTAGTCTACATCGAGACCGTGTGCTCCATCGCGCTGTACACGGCCACGCAGTGTAGTCATGGTTACACAAACGCTACAGAGAACGAAGCGACATTACATCATTTCAAGGTGGAAACGTGTGTGTCCATCATTCAGCTCCTGCTCATTGTGCAATTATAACACCGATCGAACATTATCAATACAAGGTGAACACCATTCATCGAACGAAAAACAAAGAACAAAACAAAAATCAACCAAATCCCAAACAATAAAGAAGATAATTACCTCTAAAAATAAGAAATTTGAAAAAGAGGCTAGAGGACTGGCGGGTCCAGTGTGTTGTTCTTGAAACTCTTAATAGTTGTTCTCTCATTCTCTGGTACCACCAAAACCCCAGATCCAGTCAAATTTATAACAAGATGGACTGGGACGTCGCGTCTTTGATTGGTCAGAAAAATCTCAACATGTTTACTCCGTGGTGATGAAAGGCAGACATTGGTCAGGACCGGAGTACAACGCCCTCTAGTTGGAGGAGAGGTTCTTGGTCCTGCAGCGTTTGCCAACAATTTCTCACACTGGCGCACAAAAACAACGCGTGGGCCGAATTGGTAGATGAAATATTGTTCATTTGAATTTCATTACGTTTTGTACCAAAACGTGGAAATAAAGACGAAAACACAAGCCTGCGCGTCCTTTCCTTGTTTATCATCCACATGGACAGAGGTAGTGTACGGCCCCCAAGCACCACCATGCGGTTCAAGTACAGGATTACACCTCATTTATTGGAGCCGGTTATATAAACGCAACAGTTTACTCCAATGGCGCAAACACAAATACATATTAAAGTCATCCACGTGTATCGGTTATTATTAGTTGTTTTGCCAAAATCTTATACGGGAAAAAAACAAAAACAAAACTATTCCTGACATATAGAATGCCTGCAAGTGTACAGAAAAGATAGTTTTCCTAACATAGGATTGTAACATGATGACCTCAAAAGGTCTCTCAAAATGTTCTAACTAAAGGAAGCCTTACTGTGTCAACCCTCAGTTCTTTTGTTTGTTGTTTTTTCTTTCTTTTTTAATGTACCTGTGCGTGTCACAATCTGATAGCATGCTGTGTATTTCCCTGGAGTGGTGAGTGGGGCATCGTAAGTGTTTTGTTTTTTTTAAACCAAATGTTTCTTTAATGTATTGTTATTCTATTAGGTGTATACTCTTTACATTGATCATTCTATTTTTTATTTGTTATGTTGTTATTTTGGAGTATTTCCTTCGGTATTAATGAGCATTTGTCTTATGATAAATGGATTGCATTTATATAGCGATTCTATTCTTTTTAGCCTCACATTCACACACCATGCGAGGTAACAACCAACACATCAGGAGCAGTTAGGGTGAGGTGTCTTGCTCAGGGACACCTCGACACTTGGCAGAGGCCGGGGATTGAACCAGCAGAAGCCAGGCAGAGGGTGGGACGAGGACACGCAGACTGACTCGGGTGAAGCAGAAGGCGATGAACAGCTTGCGGTCCGATTGGCTGCATTGATTCCTCTGGGTCTGCCGAAAGGCGCTAACTAACAGGGGCGACTGCTCCTCCATCCTCCATCGCCAAAGAATATACCAAGACATGGCGTCATACGTCCTGCTTCGCCAGGTTTGACCCAGACCCCCTCCGGATCCAAGGGGTTGGCGTCTTGGCCCCTTTGAACCGATGGTTGTCCGGACCTACAGCACCAAGGTGTTAAAGGAGGCTCTCTTCAGGCGTCACCAAGCCCGGCACAGGGTAACAACTCTGGGCTGCAGAGAAACCTGAGTGGCTTGGGATGGCCCGAAGGATATGGTCACCTTTGGCTCAGCAATGTAGTGCAACGGACAAAACCATGTGAAGAGCTTCACCAGGACAGACATTCCTCCCCTCCGTCCTCAAACCCGGGGGGCCTCAAGAAGGTCACCTCACCTAACTCTTGCATGAAGGTGCCGATGTTGACCTCTGCCACAACCTCCCCATCTAAGGCCGGACCCTCGGCCTGCGATGACCACAACTATCTATCAGCTTGTCTGCTGACGCGCCAGTGGGTATTCTTCAGGGTTCAGGGACAGGGTGCCATGCTGGACCCACCTGGAGCTCTGGCACTAGCTGGACAACTTCCTGAACCCGCTGCTCATGATAGAGGATAGCAGCCCCTTCTATAGCTCAGAGAGACACACCCTGGCCCAGAGGATGACGGTGATGGTCTATCTGCTGTTGGGTCACCAACAGGGTTGTACCCAGTCTGAGGAAACCTTATCCGGCCCTATTGCCCTCTGGTGACGTGATGAGCTGGATTCCCACTGCCAAGCAGGAACTCTGCCAGGTTGGAATCTAAATCAACTGTCGAGTACGAATGGACCCTGGACCGTTGATAAGATGTATGATAAGATGGTGGCTGGGAAATCATTCCAATGGAATTTCATTGTCGTCATGTATCACATTCTTGCTGTACAATTGACTTGTTATTTTATGAATGTTTATATTATTTGTTTATAGACTCTGGCTCCTACGTACGACAGACACTTAGCAGAAGAAGGCAAATGTTTCCTATCACCCATCAGGTCATTATTCTCTCTGATCCACTCCTACTCATGTGGACACACACACACACACACACATTTCCACCTGAAGATCTCTGCACTCTAGCAACACTCTTGTATGATCTGTTCTGTTCAGTGTAATTCACCAACAGTCAGAGGGAAAGTCAGTCGTGTGTGTGTGTGTACAGCGGCACCCGGTGGACCGCATGCGCCAGTGCAGCAGGTGAGGCGGATAAGAGACGCCTTGGCAATCAGCGACAGACCTACTACTGGTACAAAGCTGGGAGACCGAGGACACCTGGGCCCGCTGCCACTGGTGGATATCAGGTGAAGACGATCTGTGAAACGTAACTGAGGACCCAATGATGTAATAAGTAATAAGTAAGTATAAACATTCAAATGTCAAACAAATTCGACAAAATAAAACGTGTAAAACCAAATCACTGTTTTAACTTGAATAAATGCCTAGACAATTAAATGAAAAATCTAAATGATGAAATTGGCAATGATCAGGTCAAAACAATTTGTATTTGTATTTGTATTTGTATTGAATTGAAACCAATGTGTGTTGTTCTAGTTGTGTGAATTCTAGTTATTGTACTTTTAATTCTATTCTAATTTTTCGAACTGATGAAGGTGAGTAAAACAGTAAAAAGTCTGATCCAAGCCAGTTACTTTCAAGCCTTTTTTTCCTGAATGAATGAATGAATGAATGAATGAATGAATGAATGAATGAATGAATGAATTGTGCAGCTGGATCATCGCCTCTATGCATTTGACTTCTGAACACTGCTAAATAATACTTTTTTTTTGGGCACAATACAAACATGTAAGGCTTCCACACAAGGTTTGCTGACACATGAAACACGGCCAACCCCTCTGCTCCTTCTGTTAAGATAGCCTCTTCATAGCCTCTTAATATTATTTATTTACCAGGTTTGCCACTGACCAGTGCAAACGTGTAGAGATGATCAGTCTTACTGGTTTTCTAGATTCACTGAGTATCAGAAAACGTTCCCTGAGACCGGCTAAAAGCCCAGATGCTGTGAAGGCAGCTGATCGTGCCAATGTGAAAGCACTGAGTAGCCAACACTTAGTCATTGTAATGTTTGTCCATGTTATGTTCCCTCATCAACTGTTATGTTCTCTCATCGCCTCTCGGAGCATCAATCAAAAGTTACATACTCTCCCCTCTCATCTTCACCTCCAGAAGAAAGCTTCCCCGCCATCAGCTGTGTAATCCATAGTGTCTGCAAAGAGCCATGAGATAAGGAGAGATTTTGAGGCCTAACTTGGACAACACTGGGCCGATTATTCCACAAGCACACGCTTTTACAAACAGACACTATTAATTCCCTTTGCTTTTAACACAATGCTATAGGACAAGTTTATGTTTCCAGCTGCCCAGTCCCAGTCGACCCAGTTTCTCTATGTTATTAGAGGATGTCGACGTGCCGAGAGTTGACTTGGCTTCACTGTTTAGCTGACTGTTTGTCACGGCAAGGAGACAAAAAGAGACAAAAATAGTTTTTGCTGTTTGTTCGATAACTTGAATCAACTAACTGTCATCCAAAGCAACGTACCGCAGTGCAAGTCAACATTGGCTTGTAGTGCCAACTATCAAGATCAAAGATCAATACATGGAACAGATATAGCGATAAGTATGCTATGAATGTAGTTTAGTACCACTTAGAGGACTGTTGAGAAACAGAAATAGGCTGTTAATTACCTCCTCCGTGGAACTCGATTAATCTGTTGTTTTTTTTTAAAGGCGTTATGAAGTGATTAATCAACAACTGTCAAAACAGATTTATTGTTTTGGCCGGTGACAATTTCATCTTTTTATTTCAGCTGCAATCCTGACCATGTTGAATGGTCTTGGGCACAAATAAAGAACAAATATAAAAACAGAATTCAAACATTGACGTGTCTGTAGCAAAGAACTCGTGCCACATCCACATGGCTTTGTTTGGGGCTCCTCCAAGGACACAGGCAGGTTTGTGGTGAAAAGTCTGGTTTATTGTAAAAGTATGAGAATGTGACACATGACAGCGCCGATGGTACGTGCTAGCATGCTAGCGCTCCCCTGGGTGTGTGTGCTGGTGGCCGACTTAACCTGTGGTGCACTGATTAGCCAATGCACCACAGGATTGCAGTCCCCCCAGACTCTAACTAGGCCAGATGAGGCCAGCCAGCCACCAAACAAACACACGCACTCACACAGTGTCCCATTTCCAGCATATGGCTCAAGAAGCTGACAAACACAAGCCATTCCCTGGGCTGAGAATCTATATAGGGTTTTGTCAGTCTCTAAAAAGTATTTGTGCCCCGAGGTCCACTGGATCTTTTAGGAATTGTGATGCCATTTTCTCATTGTCAAAGATTGTCAATTATAGGTGTTGATCTGTTATATCAAACATAACCTCCTCTAGAGCCGGTTAGGTGTTCAGCATGTTACCATGCCGATGTACACCGGTAAAACGCGAACCACCGTCGTGGCACAGAAAAGTTCGGGATCAAACCCAAAGTTACCACACTAACCCCAAATACTAGGACAGGCCTCAGGTCCAATTCATGTCCCCACCTCCATATGAACATTCATTCAAGGGTAAAAAGCTGAAGATCTCCTGGTATCGCTCGTACCAGGCTGGTGCAAATTTCCAGCGCACACCAGGATGTTTAACACTATTTTATTACATTAAAAACAAGAAGGAGCCAAATATGCATTTTGCATGTTTCTTCATCAGATTCATTCTGTGCTCAATTGCCCTCAGGTGTGTCTTAAGTAATCAGGAGCTGATGAGCAGAGAAATAGGTTCACATTCCCTGACACAAAAATGGTCAAACAACAGCAGCCCAACTTTGACAATACTCGACAATCATCCCAAATACATGAGATATCTGAAAGGAAAAGTCCATTTATGCATCGTTTTAGTTAACGTACTTGTTCTTTTTTTGCATACTTGACCAACAATTGCATAATTGTTACACTAAATGCGAGCAGGTTGGCAGGTTATGAATAAGACTACATGACACGTTTCCAGCACTAGTAAGACTTTTCATAATTTCCCTCTCTCCTAGGACTAATAAGAAGGAACCCAATAACCAGGGACGCCACAGAAGGCGCTCTAAAAAAAGAAGTTTCGAGAGGGGGTGGGGCTGCACACGTGGAATGCGGAAGTGCCTTAAACCTGCATTCATTCTGCATGCTTGTATAATGATGGGATAGTAATTGGGATAAACTGTTCCGTGTGTCAATACATGTCTATCGTTTGAGCATTGTGTTGTGCACATGATAACAATGTATCAGCAGAAGCTGATGCGTAGCACCAGCATTCCCCAGCAGGAGGCAGCACATACCAGAGTAAGGACCGCCGAAAAAGGAGTTTCACGTTTAGATGGCAATGAAAAGCCAGGCAAGCATTTTATAAATCGAGTTGGTCTAAACAATAGATTAAGCCTTTTAAAAGTTTGACCCTACTGATGTACAAATACATGCATACAATTTGCATTTGGGCCAACTTATTTTTCTTGGTTTAAGTGCTATTATACCACACCTTGTTTGTCTATGGTCCAAATTGGCAGTAGTGTAAGAAGTACTCATCTCTGAAGTAAAGATAGTAATACCACAGTGCAGAAATCCTAATAGTATGCAGTGCTCAAAGTGGGCTGGTACGCAGCAGTATGCAGTATTGTGGCCAAAATATGAATCCGGTACACACACTCATGTGCCCCCGCAGGACCCCTGCAAGGGTGATGTTGGACCCAGTGGTGGGCCGCTTTGGCTGAGACAGAGAGCTCTATGTAGACGGTGAAACTGATGGCCAGGTGGGGGGAGGCTCACAGAGCTTCGCCCCGTGGACCTTTGGGTTTGATGAAGGCGGGCATCCTGCGACCAGGCCTGGGACCCCAGTCAACCCCCGGGGACGACTCTTCCACAGGGTTACCTCCGGAAACCTTGTCAACGACTTTTACTTCCTGTAGATAGATCGCCTTCTCGTCGGAGCTGTGAAGACTCCGGCGAGGTCAATCTGAGGACCTCACTAAGCCATGCACTCGGTTGGAGCGACGGGTAGAGTGTATAAAGGGCAGGGACATTTACAATCCCCAATCCCACCAGCGGGGTTCGGCGGGTTACCCACGGCTGCCCGGCGAAGGGCAGGCGCACGCTGATCCGCTCAGTGTGGCGCGCGTGCAGCCCCCGGACATCTAAGGGCATCGCAGACCTGTTATTGCTCCATATCTCGTGTGGCTGCACGCCCCTTGTCCCTCTGAGTTCTGGACGCCGACTGCACGGGGGCCACGTAACTATTTACCCTGCCAGAGTCTCGTTCAACCAGACACACCGCTCCACCGACTACGAACGGCCATGCCCCACCACCCACACTAGCGAAAAAAGAGCTATCAATCTGTTAATACCTTCCGTGTGCGGGTTGTTGAGTCAAAATAAGCCGCAGGCTCCACTGCTGGTGGTGCCCTTCCGTCAATTCCTTTAAGTAACCATACTCCTCCCAGAACCCAAAGACTTCTGGTTTCCCAGGTAACCGCACCACCCCCAGTACTGGTTCGGATCTGCATGGACGTGTGTGAGGCAGCGGCCGTGTGGAACTACAGCCACAGTCAAGGCCTCACTGGGGCACGCCACCCGATCCCTTTCCCACCGGAGATCTGCTCACCTCCGACCCATACTAGGAAGGTGCTATGATTTTCGAAGACAGGCTTTCGAAGGGGGTGCGGGGGAAGAAAGGCAACCGCCTATGGCCATGTTCACTTATTGACTTATTGGCAAAAAACAAAACACCTACACCCAGAGAATCCTATTCTCCATAGTGATCTGATGCAGTTCTTTTTAGACCCATGATCACCATGGGTCTTTCATTTATAGATAACCCATCCATTAATATCATAATTACATTCTAGTTTACAAATATAAACAATGATATTAGACATACCAAACACATATCGACATCGGCAACAATGCTATAGTATTGTCTATAAATCACGTAGATGTCAAATGGAGTGGATTAAGGTTAAGGTAGTGGAAAAAATAACCACTCAAGTTAAGTTCAAGTAACTAAAATGTGTACATCATCTTTGGCAAATTCTGGAGAATGTTGCCTAATGGTCTCCAAGTTGCCTAACAGAAGCCTACAAATGAAAAATAACTGCTGACAAAAGCATTGTGCAGATCAAAGTATGGCTGTTCTCATTTCCCAGAATGTCTCGGCAAATGGCTTTTTCCCAGGGCTTCTGGATTTTCAGAAAACTACAAAGCGCAATAGCCTAGCCAATCAACTCAGAGTTTGGCTCTATGAGATTTGATTGCCTTGTTGTTGGTTAGCCTGAAGAGCTACACAACATTTTACAATGGCTGCCAACAATGAATATTCTACGAATTTGAGTGGAAGGAATGACGGATATTTATTTGAGCCAGAATACACCAGAGGAAATCTTCCAGCGGAGACGGCCACAGGCAAATGTGCCACAGCATGTTCAGGGTCCTGCCGTTTAGCATCTGTCATTCAAGCAATGAAAAATCACTGCATGGATACTGGGCAAATAGTTTTTCTAAATCCAGTATTACCATTACTACACCATAATATTTTTGAGTTTACTTGTGCACTTTCAGTCTCTCATTCAATGGATAATGTAGCAATGCTACATTCTAGCATTTAGTTTACTCATCTATATGAGCAAAATTCAACCACAGCAGTCTCATGATTACGGTGAGACTGGGGCTCCAGACGAATAGTCAAATGACATCCAAGGTGTTTTCCTTTTCATTTTCATGGTGTGGAGTGAATGTGGTTGGTGGCTGGTTTAAGCACCCTCATCTGGCCCAGGTGAGGCTACACACCTGTGGTGCGTTGGCTAATCATTGCCCACAGGTTAAACCAGCCATTGCTACACACGCTCGGGAGAGCACTAGCCTGCTAGCGCTAGCATGCTGTACCGCCTGTTCTGTCCACAAACAAATCTGAACGAATGTGTCCTCATCTTCCCGTGTACTGTTGGACACAACGTGTGTTCTGCTGCGCTTGGCACGTGACATGGGGTGTTTATATTTTCGACCTGCAGTTTTACTTACTTTATCTTATTCTTAATTTTCCTATGTTAATGAATTCATGAATTGTAATGTTTTGTTTTTAAAATGGGTCCTTCATTGACCGATCTTTATTTCCATTTTTATGTTCAGTACTTTTTTATTTTTTTATTTTTTTTATGACTTAAATAAGAATAAAGCTGTATGAATAAAGTTTGACTTGAGTTTGAATTGACAGAAGCTACCTCGCAGCGATGGCCGCTGGTGGAGCCCAGAAGAGGACGGGGGGCGGCAGTGTGGCAACCACCACAACCAATCGTCTTTGTCTCGCTATCCCTGCAACCTGCCCGGAGCGGCACAAGACACAGCCACCCCTCTGCCAAACCAGGACAGCGGCCGAGGACCCCCGTGCTCGGGGAGGGAGATGGGGGGGAGATCGCGCCATGTCGCCGCCCTGGTAGAGAGGGTGGCCCTATAGCGAAGGGCTGTTCCAGGACCTCCAAAGTGCTCCACTGCGGCAGCTGTCAAGCCTCGCCCGGCCCCTCTCCAGACAAGCCGGCAACTTTTCCAGTTCCAGCGACACCTCCGCCAACAAAGGCATCAGAACATCCATGGACGTGGATGTGCCATGACGTAGCTCCAACGACAGACTGCTAACCGCAGGTAACTCACCCCATGCGCTGATTTCTTGCAAGCAATCGCGGTGAAAAATGTGAATTCATTACCAGTTTAAAATAAAAAAGGATTATCGGCTACCAGTCACAAAAGAGAAACACAATGGCTTGGTATATGGAGAATGATCCCTCATATTTATTGACATGAATTTCTTATTTCAGTGTAAGATGTCTTCTGACAAGGCTTGTGAGCCAGTGGTGTAACAACGTGGGCATCACGCATCTCTGTGTCGTCAGCGATCAAGAGTCTTTGTCGTGTCCTAAGTCTATAGCTGTATAGCTATAGATTAGATTAGTAAGTATAGCTACTGCACATGCTGCTAAGTGAATGAATGAATCTACCACACAAGATTCACCACTTGACAATACTGGTGGAGTTATGCAGGTTTTGCAACGGCCGCTGGAATGAACTGGAATGGAATGGAAGGGGGGAGGGGGAGTGCGAAATCTAGTGGCTGAATGTTATCAATAGCACCTTTAATACAAGTGGAATGTCCCTTTAAGTGGTAGTTCAGTAATTGTACTTTTTGGACATTTTCCAATACATAATGACCCAAGATGAATTTAAACAGTGAAGAACAATTAAAGATCTGGTCTCTGTTTAGAGTGTTGAATGAAATAGGAGAACGAAATTGAAAGAGCACATGAGCAATGAGAAGAAGACGGAGCATTTCGTGTATTATCTTAATATTTTGATATATTTCATGATTATATATCTTTTTTTTTTTAAATGACACACACCACACGCAACTTTGCTCCTTTACCCCGAGCATCCTCGCCAGTCTAATTCACTCACGCCCCTCCACGCATTCTCATAAATCAGCTTGTTCTCTAGTTTCTACGGGCCGGCAGATACAACGGCCCGCCTTCAAATATTAATAAGGCTGACAACATGTTTGTCAGTCTGCCAGCGATGGCCGCGCGCGCGCGTGTGTGTGTGACTCATCAGTCCAGCTGTTAATCAGGTGGAGCCCAAAGCGAAGCACTTCCTTCTCAAGCTCCTCCCAAAAACGCTTTTTTTTAAGGACATCAATAACATGTGTTGGTGTGTGCGTGGTTTTGTGCGTGGATGTGTGTGTGTGTATGTGTGTGTGTGTGAGCGTCCCGAAATGAAACCCTGACAAATCATTGGGTTGTTATTTATTTCTGAATGTGGTTATCGTCCAACCCCCTCCTGTCCATTTCCCATACGTGAACGCGCGGAAGATGTTTGCGCTTGAAAGCGCGCTCTAGGCACCGGGATGAGTGTTTGTATCTGGTCACAGTTTATATTTCATCCAACCACTGGGGCTCTTCTT
>OMOU01093799.1:0-11895 GCA_900312585.1 Malacocephalus occidentalis
CAGTTATTATATCCACATTACTGGTTCTGTTTGTTTTAAAAAAAAATCGTATTGTAGATACAGGAGTATAGAAAATGTCATGTTTCATTGAATGTGCATGGATATATATATATACACACATAGTATTAACATACTAATATTAACATACTAAATTAACTAATCAGGATAGAAGATTTATCTCCTAGCCCTACGATGATTCGATTATCAAAATTAGACTTTTCCTCCAATTTCCCGAGTGGCTAATCATAATCGAAAATACTGCTTGACCATGTTAATTAGTACACAGCCTGACTCACTCTCCCTTTCCATGAAAATACTAGGCTTACATAATGCAACACTGCATTTAAACCAGTCAGTTTACTTGGAGCGTTCCCTGGATAAGTGTGGCCTCACAGAAATTATGGAAAACAAACGCCATAGAACTGACATGCATACAATGTAAGATGACAGGCTGATACACGTAACTAAAGAGTCTGGAAAACACTATTGGCTGAAAGGAAAAGTTGAGACGCGTCAAGTGGTAGGTCAAAATGTATAAAAGGAAGGATAGACAGAATGAGAGGAACACCAAAAGAGAATCGGCTAGAGTGGCCATAAGTGGTTGTGAGACCATAGGCCTGGAAGCCAAGAAGCACAGAACAACTCAAACCAAACAAACAAGACAGAGAGGCCCATGCACTAGGAGAGACCGATAAGAGTCAGACAGGCAGGCTTACTGAATGCTGGAGAGTCTGGCATGCCACAATCAAGCATGAAATCGCTTACTAATCACTTCCTCTATAAGAAATCAGACTAAGTCAAATGTATGATGTTTCAGGGAGTCGACCGATGTTCTGGTGGTAGTTACTCTAGACTGAGGCTTGGCGAAAGGATTCTTATACTACACCGCTGCTAGTAGTGTTTTAAAGAAAACGAGTGCTCCCAGGACCACAGCACTGAGGAGAGCGCTCAGCGTGGCGGCTGCAGGACCATGAGCATTTTAATGCATGGACTCCTCCCGAGGAGCCAGTGAACCCTCTCTGCGTCAATCTTATATAGGGCTCGGTGACCTGGTGACTTGGTCTTTTCGACCAATGAGCAGACGTGACCAGTTCTATGGATGGACTTCTGAGTGACGCCCCTTTACTCCCAGTGGGGAACAAACAAATTGCTGCCCCCTTTACTCCCAGTGAGCGGACATACTTAGTGAAGTCCCTTTACCCCAGTAGGGAGCAGACTTGGTGGCGCCCCTTTACCCCTAGAATAAGAGCATATGTTCCGAACCACCATTTTGAATGGCTGAGGCCCTACACAAGGGTCGGTTCAATTTTCACTATGGGACAAGCTTATAGCAGTTAGCCTATATTGGCACAGCAATTAGTTCTTCCACTATCCACATGTCCAGTTACCATGAGCTACCATGATACCGTGAGCCACCCAGTCAAACACCCGGTAAAACAAATGCTGTTGCTGCACTCTGGGAGTAATTTAAACAGACAGACTGGCTCCTGGTTGCATGACAGACCAGTGTTTCAGTATTGTAGCCAGGTTTTTAAAGAGCGAGAGTGACAACAACATGTCGGATTTCACCGCAGACACGGTGCAGCAAAGTGATCCTGGATCAGTGGGCCAGCACACACCTGACCTGAGGGCCACAGAGCCGAGTGTGTCAACAAAAACACTGTTACTTCAACGCAACATCCATTAACTACAACCCACAAATGCCATCACGGGGGAAACGGACACAAGACAAAGCACAGTCTTAAACTCACTCACATCATAACCCCACTCTCTGGCGGGGTTATGATGGGTAGCGTCTCCATCACAACCTTCAATGCCCCCCTCCAAACTGTTTTGGAGGATGGTACCCAACTAAGAATTTGCCAAGTAGACTCTGATCTGCTAGTTCCAACTGAATATTTGATGATTTGTGGTGAAAGAACTAAACCAAGACATGGGTGTAACGGTACACATATTTGTATGGGAAATGTTCCGTATTGGTCTTTCATTTCGGCATGCTTATGTACCGAAAACATGCAGCAGTATTTTAACCACTGCGCATGCAGGACTTTGGCGTCTGTGTGTGGGAAGAACTTTACTTTAAACTGTGCTTCTCTCTCTTCCCCTCGTTACAAAGTCCCCAGGTAACTATGGTTTCCCTACCTTATATATATACTGTATATATATAAAGAGAAACAGGAGGAGCCATTCAGCATGTTTATTTGTATTTTCCGCTATGTATGTAAATATATTTGCACGTGTTTATATACTACATCATTTTGACCACTAGATGGTATGTACCTGTTCAGGTGATACGAGTCAGGCGTTTGTACACGTAAACCGTGGGATGGCTGCATGTAGGCGGCAGGAGCACATGGTTCTTTGCATGTAATCATGGCAAATACAGTGGAATAATAACTGGGTCGCTTCACGTTCAACACGGTAATCTATTTCTCTCTGTAGATCACCCTTCTGCAATAAATGGGAACATTACCCAAATATACGCACTGTATGGACATTCACCCGTGAACTGCATACGCTTCAAGAAGGTTCTTTTAACCTATGCAAGTGACCAAGTGGAAGGCAGTCGCGAGGGTTGTTTGTGCAATTGGAGACTTGCCAGAGATCCAGCCGGGTGATGGAGAAGCAAATGCGATATCGTTGGATGCTAGATGTTTGTTTGTTGACGGTCTTCTTACCCTCGTCATCATATTGCACGTTGAATCCAAAGTATTCCATACACAGCGGACTTAGAAGGCGATGGTGCCTCTTCACATTTTTCGCCATTTTTTCGCCATTTCGTTCGCCATTGTTACGTTTAGCTGAGAATGTTTGCTTGTAGTAGTTTTACTTATTTTCGCTGATAAGCTCCAGGGATATGACGACAGATGTTCTGGGCCTCCGAATGTACATGAGTTTAGTCTGCAGCACAGTAAGAACGTTTTGGGGAATTAAAGGAAAATGATAGCGTACGGTAATATTGCGGTGCATGTGTGTGTATTGAACCATAGGGGGTGCACCGATCGGTCTGACGATATACCGTGTACCGTTGCACCCCTGACACACACACACTTTTTATATATACTGTATATTGAGCAGCACAATATATATAAAAAGATAACACAATATACATAATGATATAAAATATAGAAAACATATTTAAAAAACCCTCTTGTAACAGGGGCAAGGAAGTAAGTGACAGCCACAATAAATCCATAGGTTTCATAAATCCAATGATGAGAATCAATGTGAAGTTTATTGCTCAAGAGGGATTCCTCAAGAGGAGACCTGGGCATTTTACACGTGCCCAGTCCGTGTGAGGTCAATCGTAAATTAGAACATAGCTGAGAACTCGGCCAGGTCTCCAACGCTGAAGGGGGATTCGGCGTCGTAGACCTGGCGGAGCGTCCCCAGCCTCTACTGCAGGAAGAGTGCACAGGTGTCATTAAATAGCATCCCGCTAATTGCACTCATTCGCTACATCTGCGTCACATTCCAGGCATTTCTGCTGCTCTGCTGCTCTGCTGCCCCTGTCATTGCCTGTCAACGCTAACCACACCCCCTCATAGCTCACATGCAATGAAGCCTCAAAAGTCAGAAAATAAACATCAGTTCCTTAATGAGAAGGTTGTGCCTGGATATTCTGCACGATCTGGCTCCAATTCAGTGGAGAGGGCAACACGCATATCACGTGCAGCGTCCAGTCTGTTTCTTTGTTTCGTCTTCATCTTGGTTAGCTTCTGGACAGAAAATCCAGAAGCTTGAATATGCTCGTAGTGTTTGAACAGATCACTTTCCCTTTCCTGTAGCTTTAGATTCAGTTTGTTTACAATCGACAAAATGTCAGAGTTAAAAGCCATTTCTCATCACTAAACGAATTTGCGAGTGGTTTCTCAATGAGGAAAGTGTATTTCATCTCAATTCATATACTCGCGTAACAACCCTGCCCTTCGACAACAACCTCACATCTGTATGAAATAATAAGTGCTTGGCTCCCATTTCAGTTCACAGGGCCTCGAAAAGCCGGCTATTGACAGCACTGCCTTTAATGAAATTCAGAATTTTAACAATGTCATCACCATGTCAAGCTAAGTTGGGATTCCTTTCGATGCCAATGTGTTGCAGTGAATGAAGATTCCACACAATGTCATGTCCTGTTGCATCCGTGATCCTGTTGACAAATCTGCTGTTTTGTCCAGTCATGTTAGCCGCCCCATCACTCGTAATGCCTTTGCAATTACCCCAGTCCAGTCCGCTCTTTATGAAAAAAAAATCAAAGAAATGACTTATTTTGTAATTAATTAGGACACCAATGAAAAAGTATTTATGCCATGCACACAATACAACGGTGTGACTTTTTTGTATTTACGCATGGACGCGCGTGTGTGCAGCAACACGTGATGCTGGCCAGCTAGCCCTCAAAATGTCAGCTCATGGCAAAAACATTTTTATTGATACCGAATGCCGCATTTTCAACAAGACATGCTAAATATTTATACAGAATTTTATATATTCGTATAAATATTTACAGAATATCCTTATTCTTCTGAGTACTAATCAAAATATCTAATTTACTGCTTTTTACAATGGGAGAAAATTAATATTAAGCAAAATCAAGTTCAAGTTATTGTTGGTTCGGCCCTTCAACACAGCTCAGGTTTCTCATGTGGCCCCTTGTAAAAATTAATTGCACACCACTGCTTAAGAGGATATTACAGGCCTCTTTCTGGGGGGGTTGGGGGAACCCTGCTGGCTGGAGTACACGTTCTGGACAGGAAATCTACCTCCCACGGTGACACAAAGGTCTGTCAAATATGAACACAAAAAAAAGAATGTAAGGCGGTAAAAGTGTGACACAAAAGGTCTTCAGGTTCAAACCCTTCAAGTGTTCACATGTACCTGCAGAAACCAAGTATGTGAGTAATACTGGCTTATTGACAACTAGTCTGTCTGCATATAAACAGGCAATTCAAGTAGAAGAGAAAGGTGCCATTATTGTTGAGTATACACTGGTGAAGCCTGATAGTGCAGATAGCTAGAAAAGAGTTGTTCATTTGACAAGTTGGGGGAGTAGGAGGAGGTTGGAGTATGCTGCAGTTACTCAAATTTGGACCTGTGCCTTAATTAGGCACGTCTGAGTTTTGAGAATATCCAGACAACAATAGATTCCATAGAGTTACATTTGAACTTCAGAGAGCTGAGTTGTTAACCCGTCCCACTCCTCGTTCTCTTTGGAATGTGTTCCGTGGAAAACTGTCCGTGGGGAGTTCAGACAGGTACTGAACGGGTCAAAGTTCTTGGGGGAGGTGGGGGTTATCAGTGAAATTAAATATGTGTACGTTGTCAATTCAAGCACAAAACCATATCTCACCTTGTGTTGTACAGGAAATAGTCACCTCATCACATATAAATAATATCCTATGTTTGTGTGTTGTGTAAGACACAACACAACTAAATGGCTGGTTCCCTGGAGGTCCCAATGTAAATCCATGAAACATCAGGATGGTGGGATTCCAATGATTAGCCGGAAGCACACTCCCCCAAAGCAAGAGCGTTAGAGCCAGTGGCCCCGGTACAGGGAGGCAATACGTTGGACACGTTGAGCAATAACAAACATCGTCCCCAGGGAAGCCCCCCCAGGAACGACCTGACATCGAAACTGAAAGTGAAATGTAAAGGAGCATGCTGCTGGGGTGATGAATATATAAAAACATACTTGGTGCTTGGACTGTGTATTTGTTGAGCATTTCTGGGTATTTCTTGAAGCATCCATCCAATATCTAAATGAATGCTTATGCTCAGTTTTGGACGAAAAGTTGTGTTGAAGCAATTGCATTCCAAACATCTCCTCGCGAAGCATTAATACTGTACTGTTAAGACATTCCTATATGGTAAGCATCTTTATCATCATTATTATCATTAAAATAATGCTGGTCTTAATTTAAAGTAGACCACAGGCCAAGAAGGAATACAGCTTAGGAGTTAAAGAAACAGAAACCACACCCAGTCCATATGTTTTCATGGCCTTTGTTTTACCTCGAACTCTGGAGAGTTGAATTCAAGGGGTCCATGGCTACAAGCTAGCCTCCAACACAATGTGTTCTGTGGGGCCAAGAAGGGAGATAGAGATCCGTCCGTTGAGGGGGTTTCCTGAGGACTTTCTGGAAAATGTATTGTGTCGCCTTCAAATCTATGTCCGCACGATATTACAAAAGACAAACATTGGGCTGTGTAGGTCAACTTGGAAAATGTGATTGACAGAATGATTTGCTGGCCTGAATGAAAACTGTGCGTGTGCCTGTGCGTGTGCGTGTGTGTGTGTGTGTGTGTGTGTGTGTGTGTCGTCCAGCCTTCTTTTCGTTTAGCCTAGTTTCCCATCAGCACTTCCTGTGATGGGGGCTAATTTTTATACAGTATATATATAGCAACAGATCAAGGGCTGGGTGATATGGCAAAAAATATGAGCACAATCTTTTTCCCACATTGATTGATAGATATTTATCACAATATATAGTTTGATAATGCTGCCAGTTTCATTCGTCAACCTTTAGAACATAGTTTATTAACAAAATAAAATTACATAATGTCAACTTTTCACTGCACAAGCATTCTCCATCTGCCTTAACAAAACAATACAAATTCACTTGCCTTGTAAATTATTTAAATAATGCAAATAAAACTCAAGCTCACAAATTCCTTTGGCAGCAGCAAACATCTCAAAGGCCCTGTACATGCAAGTATAACTAAGACAAAATAAAGTATTGTAGAGGACTAACATAATTCACCATGTGTGTGTGTGTGCATTCTACGTGCAGAGTTATTGTTTGGCTGTCGGTGTTGACAGAGACCGTGCCTTTAAGGGGAGTGACGTAACACCGATCGGTTTGTTATGATTGGCTGTGCCATCTTGTAGTTTGAAGTTACACAGAGGTGGCTTACTTAATCAACGACACTCGAGCTTGTGTCTCATAAGAAATTGTCTTTCTGGAGTTAGTCGTAATTTCCACAGTAAAACAGTAATTATGAACTGCTTTTATATTTTAAATGTTTTAGAGGTAGACATCTGAGTAAAAAGTGCAAAATGTAAACACTCATTTCAAACAAAGTAAACCTTAAGTAAACCTTAAACCCTAAGTGTGCAAGTGCAAACACGCTTGAAAAGTAAACAATGTAGGACACTGCACTAGTGATTACCCATGCTTCTTTTCAATCGCCTTTCATATCATCAGAATGAGAATCCAAATGAGCTGTATTGCCTTAGTTTTTACAGACAAGGAATGTGCTAATATAAAAATTGGCCCTTTTTGTCTGGTGGTTTTTGTTCAATTTCCTCATCTTTGGAGGATGCTAGTGTTCTTTCACCATTGCTTTCAAAGTCGTGCCCCTCACCAGGGTTTCACTTGTTTTGTCTCCTCCTTTCCAGAGTTTTCTTTGCCGCCGCTGGTAGTAAACAATGCCTGGTGGTAAATGGGCATGGGCAAGCCAGAAACTGCAGACTAATGTGTTCATTCTGCTGCGTGAAAGGCTATTAGATCTATCCATAGAGTAAAAATGTCAAGGCTTATTGATCGCAATCGACATACATTTTATCACAATCCTGGTTTGATTGCGATTTTATCAGAGCCCTATGACAAACTGTCTGAACATATTTCCATGCAGTCTGTAATTATCAGCTGTGATCAATGAGAGGCTGCAAGACAGATGGACAGACAGAGCTGAGGCACCAGAGATGCTCAAGAACACGTGACCTACAACCTCCACATCTGTGGAATAAGCTGCTGAAAGTTACCACACCTGACAGCGAACATTCATGAGTTGATGCCAGTATCTATTTACAGTCACAGCTCTGCTAATTCGCAAGCTTTCAATAATTAGCAAGCATACAGTAAGTTCTCCGGCTGGGCCAAACATCTGTTCCACTGGCCCTGAGATGGGCAGCTCCTGAAGGGCTGCAGTATTTCACACCAGGCCATCAGTAGCCCCTGTGACCCACATGTGTTAGCTGGCCAGTTAAACAACACATGTGAAACCATGTCCCTGCACCAGAGATGGCCATCAGAACAGACTCCTTGCACTTTGCAGAAGAAGGCTCTTAACTTCAACAATGGCAGAGCTTGAGTGTGGAATGGGATGCTTGTTTTCTAATTCGGAGCATTGCAAGTGAATTTGCCTGGTGGGTCTATTTATATTCACAAGAGCATTCCTCATTATTAGCGCGGTCACATGCGCTCGCAGGAAGCCAGTAGTGCCTGGCCGTAGCATAGCGGGGATCTCCACCAGTGTCCAGGGCCTGAGAGCAGCAAGACAACTCTACCCAGCTCTTTTGTATACCAAGAGCACTCATTTAGTCCAGAAGGCCTTAGGGCCTGTGGGTTTAAATTGTGTGCTGCAGTTACATCTGAAGGGCTTGGTTAGTCCACTTCATGCAAGAGCTGGAGTTGACAAAGTAATGTTTAGTCATTTATAGAGGCTAAAACTGATTTCAAGTATTTATTGTTGATTTGGATACAGTGTGATTGAGGAGACAAGGCCGGCATTGAGGAGATGTTCGAAGGATGGATGCCGAAAGATGGATGCATACTGACTATGAGAAAAAGGCAAAAGCAAGCCTTAACTGTAGGAAAGTTGAGTCTTGGCTCGTGGGTCAGGGCCGAGTTGGGGGGGAATTTCCCCTCCATTTCCCTGGGCCAGGTCCGGTCTCGTGATCTGAGATATACCGTGTTTTTTATTTTTTATAATTGGGGGTAGGAAGTAAGCCATTTCGTGTGATAATTAGAATATTACATGTAGGGCAGATTAGAACCCTAACCCCCCTCCCACGATCTGACGGCGCTAAGATGTGGGGTTAGCGTTTGTTAACCTTAGCAGGTTGGAGGGTTGTGCAATCGCAGCATTAGCCAACACTGCATCCAATTCCATTTGGACTACGCTGTTGTATGACGTTAACTGGGGAAGGAGGCTCGGAAGTGCCATTCATCTATTTAGCATGGCGGTGACTCATGGTTTCACTGTGAAAAGGTGGGCACACTGCTCGCTGACTGAGTAAACATCAGGGCAATACAGCAGTTAAAAACAGGTTCTATCACTTGGAGTGTCAGCCCCGGAGAGGGGGGACACACCTATGGTGAATCATGGCTCAGCAGGCTCGCCTGAGAGAAAAAACATGCCTCATGTCTCCACTACACACTCATGGTTCGGCTGGAGAGCCAATGTGGGATTCCAGTATCAGTTAGCAATAGTGCTGATGTCGCAGTAAGGAAATATAGAGCTACTAGCTACTATGAGCACTAGCATCCTATACAACCATGTATACAAGAGTCGAGGGACCCCCAGAGATTCAGTTTACTAAACATTCATACATCCTTATTTCATTAAGGGTTTCATTCTTAAAGAGTCAAGGGAAATGAGAGGGGTTTACCAGAATTTGCTACAGTGCAATGCCAATGGCGGGCCATATGGTCAAAATGTTCTATCCTGATATAGGTAATTAAACATCTCAATAACAATATACTGTATATCACGATATAGCATGTTTTGGGTGATAGTCTCTATAAAGTATTTAAGGCCAGGAAAAGCACTTCTGAAAAACACTATCCAAAATCTTAGACAATATATTCGATATATCATATCACGATATCGATCTACTGCCAAGGTGGGATCTCTATTTACTCGCAAAACATCCAATTTGGGAAGGATGAATCTCTTAAGGCAAGCAAAGTTTCCCAACTTAAAAATATGAGTCAACAAACTCTCTGGACTTGGGTCTGCAATGTAGGCCTCTTTCTCCACATGGAAAGAACATTAACTAGCAGACAGACTCAAAAGCCAGTGATGGCTACTGTGGAACACTTGTGTTCTGGTACTGGATGAGAGCATGTGAATTATTCAGCCTACTGCAGGCCATTGCCAAGATGAGGGGTCCACACTGTTCATTAGGTATTCACACACATTGCACCCTGATTGCACATGATCTGACACACACACACACACACACACACACACCCCTAATGACAATACATGAATGCTCGTGACATTGTTTTTTTTGCTGACAGTTTCCCTTGTGAGTCCCCTACACTGTCTTATGCCAGGGCCTAAGACGTTCAGAAAAAAACTCAACTCACTGTTTTTAAGTCAAATTGCTCAATATCAAGAGTCAACAGTCTAGAGGAGAGGAGCAATGTACTGTCAGCCTCCTGGCAGGAGACAGACAGTACACACCTACCCTCCCCTGGTGGAACAATGACATCACACAACAAAACGGTGGTATGGGGGACGTCTGCTATTGGCCCAGCTCCCACTGACATAATAAACACTCCACATCATCCTCCTCAAGTATGACTGATAACTGGGTCCTCCCTTCCTATGGAGGAAACAACGCTTTGTAGCTTTATGCATGCCAGTCGTATATACGGCCAAAATGAAATGGATGTTTAAAGAGGATCATTCCCTCGGTAAAAAAAAGGGATTTTGATTGTTATGAAACGGATGTTGTTTACTCGTCGTCAATGTTTGCGTAGATTGTTTTGCATAGTTTCACGTGTCCAGTACTGCATGTGTCTGTGTCCTCTGCCCGTCCACGCCCTGCTGCCATGTTAACCGCGCACAGAGCTCCGTCTGCATTGGCATCCAAACAGGAATCCTGTGCGGGTTAAATGGCATCCCAGGCCCTCCAAATAGCATGTAAAACATTGAATTAAACGCAAAAAAAAACATGCAGTTGCTTCCCTCCGGATGAAATACTTATTTCAATAAGTGAGCCTTCCGGCTCAGCTCCTTCTTCACCACGACGGACCGGTACAACGCCTGCATTACTGCAGACACCGCACCAATCCGTCTGTCCAACTCCCGCTCCATTTTACCCTCACTCGTGAACAAGACCCCGAGATACTTGAACTCCTTCGCTTGAGGCAACAACTCTCTCCCAACCCGGAGACAGCTCTCCACCATTTTCCGGCAGAGAACCATGGTCTCAGACTTGGAGGTGCTGACTCTCATCCCGACCGCTTCGCACTCGGCTGCAAACCGCCCCAGTGCATGCTGGAGGTCGCGGTCTGAAGTAGCCAACAGAACTACATCGTCTGCAAAGAGCAGGGATGCAATTCTGAGGTCCCCAAACCGGACACACTCCTCACCTTGGCTACGCCTTGAGATTCTGTCCATGAACATCGCAAACAGAATCAGTGACAAGGGGCAACCTTGGCGGAGCCCAACACCCACTGAGAACGTGCTTGATTTTGTGCCGAGTATACGGACAGCTCTCACTTTGTTTGTACAGGGACCGAATGGCGCATACTAACGGCCCCGGCACCCCATACTCACGCAGTACCCCCCACAGGATTTCCTGGGGGACACGGTCATAAGCCTTCTCCAAGTCCACAAAGCACATGTAGACTGGATGAGCAAACTCCCATGCCCCTCCCAGCAACCCTGCAAGGGTAAAGAGCTGGTCCACTGTTCCACGGCCAGGACGGAAGCCACATTGCTCCTCCTAAATTTGAGGTTCGACAATCGGCCGGAGCCTCCTGTCCAGCACCCTGGAATAAGCTTTTCCGGGGAGGCTGAGCAGTGTAATCCCCCGATACTTGAAGCACACCCTCCGGTCCCCCTTTTTGAAAATGGGGACCACCACCCCGGTCCCCCACGCGACATTAAATAGGCGTGTCAGCCACGACAGCCCCACAATGTCCAGAGCCTTCAGCATCTCAGGGCGAATTTCATCCACACCTGGTGCCTTGCCACCGGAGAGCTGTTTGACTACTTCGGCGACCTCTTGCAAGGATATGGGTGAGCCTCCCCCCGAGGGTTCGAACTCTGCCTCTTCCCCAGAGGGCATGTTGTTCGGGTTCAGGAGTTCCTCAAAGTGTTCTTTCCACCGCCCGACAACATCCTCAGTCTGGGTCAGCAGTTCTCCTCTCC
>OMOU01093801.1:0-13349 GCA_900312585.1 Malacocephalus occidentalis
TGCTGCATGTCATCAGCCTCTTGAGGAACTTGCAAACATGAACATCCCCTCACGCCACGGCATAACAAGCTGTGAGGCGCTCCAGTGAAGCGGCTCTCAGACAGATACACACTCATACATATTTCATAGTTTGCGCCTCCACTTTTACCTGGTCTCTGTTGTGGCGACGCCCGCTGGTTAGCTTCCCTTTGCCTCATGCAAAGCAGAGGAAACACACAACCAAGAGCAGCGCTGGTGTCTGGATGTATGTGTGTTTGTTTGGGTATTCCCCGCATGTGTGTAGTGTTCTATGGCGAAGCGGTCGATGTGCTCCGAAGACCTGAGTCCCTGTGTACCAAGAACAGCATGTTGCATGCTAGCAAACACTACCATCACCACTGCAGAAACAACAACAACAACAACTCTGGCTAGAGACTGTGAGTACACCGAGACTCACTCTCTCTCTCTCTCTCTCTCTCTCTCTCTCTCTCTCTCTCTCTCTCTCGGGGCGTGCTAAAAGGCACAAGGCAAGACTCCGGAGCAGAGAGAAGTTGCCGGCCAACGGGCTGCCAGCTTCATAGCGGAAAGTGTCACCTGTATATAAGGAGAGGAGGAACTGCATCCAAAGTAATGTACCGGTAAACACACAGCTCAGTGTTGACTGGTCCTTTTTCCCTTTTGCCCAGTCCTGTCTCCTGTTAATTACAAACAATCATTATCCCAACAGACGCTATTGAATTCCCCCACCCTATACCCTCCCTTCCCCGTGTACCCATACCAGCGCGATGGAGCTCTGCCAGCACCCAGTCTGCACCCCTGTTCTCCAGCCCCTGACGGTGTTGTCGTGGTAGTGTTTTCATGGTGGTGTTATGACAGCAAAGAGTGGCACGGGGGCCTCATCTGCAGAGCGAGCTTGAGCACAGCAGGACATGGTGATTGACAGGTGGCAGAGGGTGGGGACAGGGGCGACGTGCTCTGACAGATGGTGGGTGCTTTGGAGACGCAGCCTCAGATAGGTTAATTAGCCTGATCAGCGTACACGGGTGTGATTTGGCACCTTGTCTGTGACCAGGCAGCCGTGTCTTCTGGTGTGCGTTCTGCTAACAGCCAGCCTTCAACTGGTATCATGAAAGCCACCACTGTAGACGCATAGCAACGACAATGTCCCTGCCGTCCATCCGTCTGGCTTGGTTTCAACCAGACCTGTTTACCGGCAGACAATACCGAAGAGTTCCCCAGAATGGAAACAGCCATGTGAGCTGAACCTGTGAACTGAACTTGTTCCTGTGAACACAGTGTAGGGGTCAAAAGCCATGCATTTCTTGTTCTGTTCTGTTATGTTAAACTAGCCCTCATCAGGTCCCACCATGGCCCTCACTTTAGAGATAAAACAGATCAGTTTTTGCCCTCATTCCAGCTAAAGATTTGAACGTTTGAATAAACAAAGTGTATTAAAGCACACAACCTGAAGATCTCTTTCTTTGTCGATTGAATGGTGAGCGGGGTTGTGTATCTCTGCTACCAGGAAACACAGGGTATTTCATTAAGATGTACTTATTTCCTAATACCTGCTGGCAACTTACTTTCAATAGCCCCCCAATTTGCATATAAATGTATTCCGTTTTTGCCGGTCAGCTGCAAAAGCGTTCCAGCATGTAGACTCAAATACAACCTGACTCCATTATGGAATTGGTCTCATCAAAGATGGTTATGCTTTATTAGGATGACCGGCATGGCGCAAAGGAGACCAGGTAACTCGGTTTCACGGTAACATAAGGAGCTTCAAGTGTTTACTTGAGCAAAGGTTGATGTAAGCAGAGCATGCCTGTTATGGAAATGTGGAAAAACTGTCTGTTGTTCAGTCGGGGGAATGACATCTGCTGCGTGGGTTATCATCTGAGGGACTTCAAAATACGTCATGTGTACCCATGACTAAAATCACCGGGGTTTCTTTTTAGGAACAATAAAGGCAGTGATGCCACAGACGCAGTTCAGAGTCAATCTGGGTTACAACAGAGATGTGTTCAAGTTGTATTCAATAACTGGGCCGGACCGGCAATCCATCCCACTGGCAGAAATGGATGGTTTCTGGAACTGGAGGAGATGCCCTAGAAAATACAAACACTCAATGGTGGGAAGAAGACCGTTGCATGTCCTAGACAACCGGTAATAAAGGGGGGGAAATTACATTGCTAAATCCTGGTCAATTGTCTTAATGATGTGGGAAAGAAAGCGATTCCTTTTTTTTTGATCAACGTAATGTATTCTGATGTACTGTTTATTTCTACTCCTCATGTTTCATCCTTTAAATACTGTTTAGATATTGTAAATAGCCTGTTTTACCCCATTTCCTCTACATGTACTTATTGCTGGAAGGTTGAGTGAATATTCTTAACCTTCAGTTAAGAATATTTTATCATTACCCTAATGACCATCACCTAATCTTCCATCACTTTTCTTCTAGATAGAGAGGGTTCCTATGTATGGAGTCATCCATTTCAAGAACATTAGCAGTGAGAATCATCCCACTTCTTTTGAAGATGACAGTTCACTGCTTCTCATTTTCTTTTTTTTCTCAACAGAAAGTGTGCCTGAGAGCTGCAGAGGGGCTGCACTCTGCTGCTGCACATGCCTTTATTTTGAGCCTTGTCAGGGAGCATTTGGAGGCCTGTCGATATCTCGTCTTCCCCATTCCGGACAAGAAATTCACATCAAAATAAAACAGTCCCGGCGCTGACACCGTGTGCGTCGTTGCGCCGTGATGCAGCATCCTGTACATCGTGACAGCGCTGATGAACGACTACAACTTTTATCCTGAAGGCCAATCAGAAAGGCCCTGTGACGGCGGCCTTTTCAACACACTGATGTTAGCAATTAAGGGAGAAGACAGGAGAACACACCTTCCTCCAAGAGCACAGCTCTGCCTTCACTCCACCGTTGCTGCACCTTTGACAGCTCAGTTGACTCCATGGCAACTAGATACTGTTTAAGAAAGTTTGCATGTTATCAATAATGAATAATAAATGCAGAACGATACCAAAAAAATCTGAAGAGATGATGGCACCTTCGTGCACCTCGCCAGAGAAGGCATTGTCTCGTCTTCACCCCATCTTGCGGTTTGACAGATTTGGTTAATAATGGATGAATCCAAACACTTTCCGTGGCACCGTCTTGAACGGAGTATGCAGATCTGTCTAAACAAGGACGACGTTGGTGCTGGTGCTTATCACTGTAATTTCTCCCAGATGCATTCTCAGACCATCAATAATGTAGGTTCTTTTCATATAAAAAAAAGTTAGGCTTTCCCAGACAGGAAACTAACACTTATGTGTGTTAGTTATTGAGTATTTGTTCAGTATAATTTGCAGTCAAAGTAACAAAGTAACAAAGTACCATCTGTGTCATCTTCATAAAGTAGGTTGATCTCCGATTTATAAATATATTTATAAATTAGCTTTTTTATATGTTATTGTGTCTACGAGTTTTGAGAGATCTTAAAACTGCACTAATCATTTATTTTGTAACTTGATGTCTTATTCTGACTCAAGCTCTGTGCCACATGAGACCAGTATGAGGTTATTCATATTCATTATTCATAAATAATGAAACCTCACTATTCCAGTACAGTATAGTCATCCTTTGACAACATTTGCTTCACCCTGTATTTCCATGTATACTTCCAAACCCCGGCTATACACCATGAAAAGGCTGATCCAACAGTGTTGTGGAAAGGTCCTTATACACAATGGTACAATGTTATACCTAATTACCTTTCTACAGCGATCTGAACCTCAGAGAGGGAGAAGGAGTGAGACGGGTGTGACTTTACCCCACTGGCCCCTTGTGGTAAGAAATCGATGAACGCGGCTTTAAATTATTATTTTATTATTACTACTCCTTGTGAAAGTGCATTTTTACAGCATGTTCAAAATAATCTCAGGAAATGTGGCTATTTGGGGGGTTTTCTCTACGCACACACATCTATATATTTAATCAGCTCTATTTCCTCCATTTCTCTTTCCATTTTGAGCCTGCGCTGTGCATCTCCCGATCAGAGCGCTCTCTGTCATGCAGCCGGGCCCGGTGTCGCCTCTCTGTCGCCTGATGGGGAGGAGGATATTCCTGGGCATGGGCCCCCGGGTCACAGATCAATACCGCCCCCTCAGTGGATCTTCTCAGGTGAATCTGCCGCGGCTCTCGGGGATGTATTACTTTGCACCGCGTGGGCGTCTGACGAACAAGACGGATGCCGGGGAGCCGTTCTGGGCCATCAGACGATGAAGGCTTCAGTCTGGGTGTGACTTGATAACCAGCCCCACCAACACACACACACACACACACACATCAAAACTCATACAGATGCCAACACACACACACGTCAACACTCACCCACAACGAAACCCATACACACGGCAACACTCACACACACACAAACATGTCATCGCCACCAACTGACAACTTGTTGCACGCTGTGGTGTTAAATGTTCCACATTGGTGCAAATTACAAGGAGGGGGTATTGATAGGTGATTTGTCAAGCTGCCATCTGCGGATCAGTTTTGTATTCCAGCAAGAGTGCCGTGCAGCTAACCATGGATTTGCAACCCACGTCTCATGAAAGATTAGCAAGCTGCTGTGGAAAAATATCCTCCCTGCCATTCAAGGTGTGCCGCAGCTGACAGCACAAGTCTTCAAACTCCCGACTCGAAGGGGAAATGTGTTGAACGAGGCAAACCGGGGGCTAAATGGAGGGTGCGCTTCAAGTTGTTCTCATGACGGTCACATTTTAAATATCTTTGAGTGAAAAAAAGAGGTAAAAGTAGCTCCCTTTTTTTCTCCATGGATAGCGAAGTTGAGAGCCGCAGACAGGAGAATATGGGTTTCCTGTTTGTAACCTGCATTCCCCAATGCAAGTTTATAAAACCAATATGTTGCATTTGCAGACATGTGGCATATACTATATCTGCAATATAATACTTCTACATAGCATCATTATTTATTTATTTTTAAAAGAAACCAATACAATCAAACATCTCAGATCTCAGAAACACCGGCAATGGCTGCTCTTTCTGATTGGCTGAAAATATCTGGCACAATTCCAGCCAATCAAAACGAGCGTGAGCAACTGTTGTGTTGTGTGACACTTGTGTGTAACCGTGCACCTTCCCTGAGGTTGGGTTTCCGTGTTCCCTTACTGAAGCGGACGGCCTCAGAGTTGCTAGGCTACTAAGCTAACTCATTATTTACCCATGGTCATCACTCGTCAACACTGTTGCGAGTAGCTCTTGGTAAAACAACAACGACAATGACAATGACACAACAAGGAAATCAATGAACTCTCCGGTTGGTCTGTTCTCTGTGGGCTTAATCCTTCTATCCTTGCATCTGTGACCCCAGGTGGAACAAGGCCCCCCCCCACACACACACACACACACCGCAATGCAACATTCGATCTTTAGACCCGTCTTTAGCTCTCCCCTCTCCAAAGTGCCTCTTCATTTCACATAACGTCAACGGATATGAAATGAGATGTGAGAAGGCCTTAAGGGCTTTGCATTCCCTCTCAGTATCTGTATCCATCACCCACTGACTAGCAACCTTTTATCCCTGACTGCTTACAGCAGTGGGGGGGGGAAACGACACTCTTGGATTTCACAGACTCCGGAGTTGTCTTGAGATGTGTGCGAGCCTACGTGCCTCACACACTTACACACTCACACACTGTGTGCTATATTCTGATGTTCCCCGCTATCTGTTCTTCTGAATGTGCCGATTCATCCGCATGGTGTTTTTCCACACGTGTTGGGTAGCCTACTCTACCGTTGTTAATTGCGCACATGCGTCACACGCGCACAAAGAATCTCCTTCCATGTGGTTCCCGGGTCAATTTGAATATTCATTTGCTCTCACTTGCCATTATCATTATCACATATAGTTACATAATGATGCGCGCGCACACACACACACACACACACACACACAAAACAATGAGACATTTGTGACCTGTGAGAGTTGTATTTACAAACTGAGTGCAGAATAGTCTGAGTGTCAGGGTGTTTGACTCCAAGACGAAAGGTTCTGGCTTCGAGCTCGAAACAGAAACAGCAACGAAATGATACTACGATGGAGCACGAGTGCAATAGGTGCAAAGATACGTATCACAATAAAAGTGGCATTCGAACGAAATGATGCCGTTGAATGACGCGCCTGGCCCTGGAACACTCTGTGCTGTCGGAACTGAGTGTGAGTGCGTGGGCTGATCCAGACGATGACTCCCTGACCTCCCCTCTGGCGACCAGGCCTGCTGACGGTCACCACAAAGATCCCTCCTGCATGATGGATGTCTGGGCAGCCGTGGTCCAGCCTTCCTCTGGCTCAGTCTGGACACGCCCCCCCACCCCCCACTCATTAACCAGATGCTGTACAGCGACAGAATTATGTTGTGCGTTGAGCACTTTACAGTTTAGTTTAGTATCATTTTACACCCAGGAAAGATACAATGAATATCCTGTTTATAATGTATAGTATATACAAAATAGCAATATATACGGTATAGTATATACAGGATGAAAAAACCTGTTGAAACTCCTGGGTTGACACGTTTCCACATCCATGAAGAGGACATGGTCCTCCAAGCCGTATAGGTTCTGGATTCAAATCTCCACGCCCTTGCTCAAGGTACCCTTGAGCAAGATGCCAAGATGGACACAAACGAAACCTGAGGCTGAATAGAATCAACACATTCACACCAGTGTGTGAAATACAGTAGAACTAAAGCATGATTCTCTCTGATTGCCTCCAGTTGCCCTCCTCCTCCTCCTCTCTCTGTGTGTGTGTCCCCTCTGTAACCCCAGGGTACGCGTCGCCATTTCTCACATCGAAGCCCAAAGTTCCGCAGAGATTAATTCCCAAAGAAAACGGCGGCGCCGGTGTTAATCATCGGGAGCGCGTGACGCCGCTTCAAGCGCCGCCGAGCCTATGTTCGCCGTTTGGTTAATTCCGCCATGTGTCATCACTCATTCCCATCCTTTTGTTTTTGGATGATGGAATACCCCTGCCCCCACCACCACCTCCCTCTCTCTATCCCTCTATCTTTCTCTCCCTCTGTTGTTATTTTTAGGCCAGCCCCTTTTGGCCCATCCCCAGAACCAGGCCACGGCCCTGTATACCGCACCCCTCAGTGTGGATCACTTTTCACATTGAATTAACCCACGCGCCACAGACATAAATCAATACAGCACTCGGAAAAACAGAACAGCATTTGGCCCGTGAGGCCGTGTGGAAAAAAAATTAATCTTTGCCCAAACACTGTGGCTTTGCAGATGGCTATGCAAATGGAGCTGAAGCTAGCCTCGTTAGCGGCAGGCCACAGGACTTAGCTTCACCTCATCTTTCCCTACTGACTCTCAAATGACCTGGCCGGTGTGAGAAATGCAGGGTTTTGTTTAGCCTGCACGAGTGTGTTTTACCCATACAAAACCACATGCCTAATTGCATGCTACAAACACCATTAGTGAGTTCGCTTTTCCATTGCCCTATATAATTAGCAAATGCTAATATTTGGTCAGTCGTGGGGGCTAATACATAAACATTACAAAAGCCTTTCACGGAAGACGGCCAATAACAAATAGGAGTCGTCATAGTTGCCCTGTCTATTGTTATTTAATTGTCTATAATTGAGACAAACATTTTTCTTGTGTTCGTGGCCCCAATTCTAATGAAGAAAGGGAGGAGAAGCAAGAAGCTGTCATCAGGCAAATGTTATCGGACATGTCGTCTTCAAAGGAGCTCCTTTGACAACACAATGCTATAATGTGTACTTCTTATATTTCATATCATGTAAATGGATGTAATATAATCTAATGTCATGTAATCGCGAACATGGATGTAAATAATAGTATGCATCTTGGTTAAATACATCATGGTTAACATGATGTGTGTGCGTATAACTGCATATAAAAGTAAACCCTGGCAGCCCGGTAGAGTCAAGGAAACTCCACCCCCAACCTGGCTGCTCATTGCCTCTGCTCAGGTGTGGCCAATGAAGGGCCAATTAAGAACTATCTGAGAACTGGGTTAAAAGCCACTAAGAACAAGGACCAGCCTGGCTCGCTTCGGCGAGTGGACACTGGAGACCAGAGCGGTCCGCTGGAGACCAGGTGGCAATTGGTGGGTAGTCTCCTACAAACCAGAACTCTGACTCAAAAGAGTAGTTGGATCCATTCTGTGCGATGCATTTTAATACGGCAGAATTTGTAGTCGCTGCTGGTATCATCTCTGACACACCCATCAAACGGGAGAAAGAGTACCTCAAAGCCATTGCACATCGAAACATGTCTTTAAAACCAGAAACCATAGCAAAACGGTGCATTTTTTCAGATTGAACGTGCCCCATATCTGTTCATTGCGTAGGGCCTCCGCAATACTGGTTCCCCAAGATCCCCCATTCACTGCCCTTTCACACCTTGTGCTGAGTGAATCATTAGTCTACAGTTATGTTTCCAGAGAGATGAAAGACTCTCTCCTGGATCTAACCACCAGGGGGCAGCAGCCAGGGAGACATGTAACCCGGCTCGCCTTGATCCCGCCTTCCGTATGAAAGGGGTCAAGGGTCCGCCTCGTGACATCGATCCGACTCATTGGTCGAATGAGCTGAACGCGCATGTGTGACCTAGTACTATATCAACACAGACGCGATGTCTGCCTAGGCTCTTGCTCTAAGCTCTATGGTTCTAACCCGGCTTCCTGCTCTGATCGGGCGCTCTGCCTCCTGCCCTACCAAGGGGGGGGGTTCGGCCCGTGCCTACCCCCGGCCCTCTTCACCTCCTCACCGGACCCTGCCAGCTGGTCAAAAGTCCCTCGTGGTCGTCGTCTGAGTTCGGGTCCTTCAACCTCGATCCTGCACATTGTGTGGCGGTAATTACCCGGTTATTAGACCCAAGAAGCTGTGTTGGAGGACAAGTCCCCTACCAGCCACGCTGTAGTGCGGAACCCGCCTCGCTCGGTCTGTGATAACCGTAAGCATCGGCTACGCACTTGTTGTCTTAAGATAAAGGGCAGCCGACCACCCGACGAACCCCTCTGCCCACCTTGAACGCAACACTGACACTTGCCACCGAGCTCCAAATCCCAGAATCACCGACAAGTAATGAGACCCAGGGAGAACGTACCACCTTGTACCGATCCATGTACTCATTCTCCATCTGATGTTCAGAGAATCCCGTTCCTGTTATCAGAGCCCCCCCTTTTTCATGGTCCCCCTTCCTCTGTTTTACAACCCTTTATTCCCCCCACACACACGCACACACACATACACACACACACACACACACACACTCACCAGGTTGTGCATTGCCGTATTCGTATTTAAGAGATATTTACTTTTATTTTAATAATGAACACTTTTGTAGGATTGTTATTCATTATAAGCTGATAACCAACAGTAGCAACCTACAGTTGCCATTATCTAAACCAATGAGGTCATAGATAGACCTAAGCTGCTATGGAGCAGGTCTGCTTCAGGTTAGCTTCATGACCATGGTTTCCACGGTAACTGAACTGAGATCAGCCTAAGCTTGTTCTCTGAAACTGAAATCCAACTTCTTGTAACAGGGCCCAGTTGTCTATGTTTACATTTAGCATTTTATCCAAATAGTCTTGGCTGTGAATTGATTTAGTTTGACTTGTGTTGCATTCCTAAAAGCTAAAAGTGTGAACAATTCGGAGAGGGAAATCAGCCATGATATGGTGTATAAAAAGCCACCATGGTAATTTAAGTATATAAACTAATACGTTGGTGCATATATGCTACATTAGCTTGATATGCTAGCCAGAGAAAGTGTTTGTCTATAGGCCACAAAATATGATGAAATCATCATCTGTTCAGCACTTTAATATATAATACCAGAAGATCTTTTGACAGCAGCACTTTGATTGAATCTCAATCGATGACCAAGATACAGTTTCACCTCACTGTACAGTTAGGTCTATATGTGTAGACCTGCCGAGAAGGTTCCCCTGATTAGAACAGCCTCGCTACTGAAAAAAAGTACTTACTTAACGACAAAGTCTGGGAAAACATCAGTTGACAGTTGTTACCCCAGAAAAGTAATACAGAAAAAAGAGAGAAGAAATGGGCAGTTATAAACCACAGATTATGTTATAATGTTCTCATTTTTTTATTTGAATCATGACGATTACAATTATTCCTAAAATAATTATTATAGGATAATTTAGTCATCCCCAGCCCATAGACATTCATGTATTGCACTTTAACTGTTGCTAAGCTTTCAGTACTAAGTGAAAATGCCTCAGTTCAAGGTAAATGTTACATGATGTTATCATTATAATGGTGTAGTTATTTGACTGTAGGTTCAATGATTGAACAGCTGCTAGGCTACTATTGTCTTAATATGATGTGGGTCCCCTGATGTGAATTTACTGAACCAAACATAGAACAGGTATCGTGAACACTGTGTTAATGTATCACCCCAGTGGGTAGGACTAATGGTTTTTAACATCTTCTCCTCATCTCTGATTGGCTGACTGACTCAATCAGAATGTATCCTGCGCTAACAATTAAGGTAGGCCAACATATTCCTGTCTACTGTAGGAAGGTCATTTATATCGTTCAATTGAAAATGACCATGAGCAAAATGTCCTTGAGGCTCTCTGTCGAAGACCAGGTTCAACACATGTGGTTGACCAGTGTTATTGAAGGAGTTGTTTATCAAAAAACTGTCCATAACCATTGTCCAGGGCACTTTGTACTGGATGGCAGCCACCTGCTGACCCTAGCCAATTATCCTCTGGATGTACTCCATTGAAGAACTGTTAGATGTCCAGAAATGACCCTCGCTCCAGATGTACAAGCACTACAGTACAGTACAACCAAACCCAATCATAACAAGCTAACTCAAAGCTTACCTTTCTAAAAACCACAACGTTTGTGACCATTTAAACTTTGAATAAAACAGGCCAAACCTTTGACAAATATAAGTTAACCAGACTGTCTGGTTAACTTGTAACACTTTCGTTCAGATGCATAGTTTACTTGCGGGAGCAATTTTCTTTTACCAATTTGGGAGAGAATGAACAGAGTGTACAATGATCAATGATTTTACAGCTATTACAATATCAGGTGTGAGTACACCCACAGCCCCTCTTCTTCATACAGAAGAAGAGGGGCTGGCAATTCTTATCAACTATCCTGTCATCGGCTATTTTAGGCTGTGGACTGGACATAGAAGCTACTATTGTGTCAAATGAGGTGTCAATCAAAAGGTCAGCGTGCAGCTGCCATTGTCAACAAGATATAGGCAACGTTTACATGAGGATTAGGTATAATCTGCTGGCTAATTTTAGATTAGATTAGATTCAACTGTATTGTCATTGCGCAGAGTATGCATACCAGTACAACGAAATGCAGTTAGCACCTAACCAGAAGTGCAAAAGTATAACAGTGAAAAGTAACAGTAAGCAGTATGAGCAGAATATACAGAGAATGTACACAATCTACAAGGAATATGCCGAATCTGCGGAGTGCATATAAGTATGTCTACATAAAGATATATACGGTGAACGCTATACATTGAGGTATGTACAGTATAGGCAGAGATAGAAATGGAGGTATGTACCGTAAGGACAGAGGTATACTCAGTAGTGCGTATACACTGGGGTGTACAGCGGGGTATATACAGGGAGCAGTGTAAGTGTCTGACGGGTCCGGGTCCAGAGTCAATGTGCAAATGTAGGATCTGCAGAGAATATATGGGATCTACAGTGCATATAGTATATGTTCATAAATATAGATGTATGTACAGTATGGACAGAAGTATATGCAGTAGTGCAAGTGTCTGATGGGTCCGGGTCCGGAGTCGACGTGCAATGTGGGATCTGCAGAGAATATACAGAGAGAACAGTGGAGTATATACAGTACATATACAGTACAGGGTATATACAGTCATGTACAGTCATTTTTGAGGTTGGTTGTACCTGCTGTTGTGATTCTATCTAGTAATTTTTGGCCCCCCAAAATATGTAATAAGACAAAGAGTTAATGTATTACTGTTGTAAAGTATATTTGATGCTTTGAAAGGACGACAATTGTATTGCCAATGAATATTAGTTTGCCCAATGTAATGTAACTTCCTATATAAACCACAACCACTTCCAATATTCGGTCTTTGATAATTGTATCGATATTGACGTTGTTGTGTGCCTCATCACATAGGATTCAACAAAGGGAGGATTTTGTTTTATTTCAATTCTATTTTTGTCTGATCCAACAGTTTGTAATATGATTGCATAATGGTCAGAATGTAATGTCTTGTCTAATGTAGGTCTAATAACCATATTCAAGTGTCGCTAAATATTTAGCGTAATTTGAGCTAGAATAAACATTTTAATAATAATCTTGTGATATGTTTCAGAAATATTACATTCACGTCCTAAAGTCTCTGTAATTGTTCGTTCAAATTTGATGCAAATACAAATGAGAGATTTCCATCGGGTTGAAGATGAAGACCATTTCTACAATGTGTAGAGATCCTGAGAGGAAGCTATAGGCCAGTGCTTCTTTGGTGTCAGAGAGGTGTTGTTATCACAGCAAGAGATCACTTTTACAGTAGGATCAATGGAAACAAATGTACTTTACTCATATATTGCTTTCCCCCTCAGATCTTTGACCAAAGACAACGGCAGAACACACTCCATAACACATTCCTTTGTACACCCCCTGACAGTTACAGCCCAGCAGTATGCTTGCTTCATTGCAGGGCAGGGAGGTGCATGTATAGTATAGGCCAATACAATCCAGCAGACTTACCCTGTGCTTGCACCCTCTTTGTATCTCGCGTTTGATGGCAGACGCTCTCTCTCTCTCTCTCTCTCTGTTGCTGCTGCACACTCACAGAAAAATTGGAGTTTCGCTTCACTTGTGAAATGATAGACTGCTCCTTGCCGCTCACAAGGATACGAAGGGATCTGGTGATATATTAGAATTGGAGATGACTTGCCTCTGGCGGGGCCACGTGGATCATTGGCGTGGTGATGGAGGAGGTGAATATGGCTGCACGGCAGGTGGCACACACATGCGCACGCGCGCACGTACGCAGACCCAGGCACACAACAGCCCCTCCTCTTGGCCAATCGGAACTTGGAGTCATTCACTCTGAGACATAATTCAACGGCCGCTGCTGTTAACGCGCTCGATGTATGCGATTGAATCGACTTCACTTTATTCTGCATCGTCTTAATACATTGTTGTGTGTAACGAGCACAGACTCGTTACACTCTGACTACTATCTCGATAAATTGCCTGGGAAAAAAGAAGTGGTGCAAGCCACGGCCCCCGCTGCAGCTGCCCTGGGGA
>OMOU01093802.1:0-11746 GCA_900312585.1 Malacocephalus occidentalis
CCTCACCTGATTGCCTCATCTGATTGCCTCACCTGATCGCCTCGTAGCTTGATCGCGCGGCTCGCCACTGCTCAGCAGTTCCCGGACTGGGTCTTCCTTCTCCCGCATCGGCCCCAGTCGCAGGGCGTTCGGGCAGTTCTCCGCTGTCTCACCACGGGTGTTGCAGTGGGGAGCGATTAGCGGTTGAACGGCACGACGTTTGAAACTGGGCTGCTGCGGTGTGAGTGATTTGGCTCCTCACCTTCTGTGATGTTCATTCGCTCCTGACGGTATGTTAAGGGATGACGCTCAGGTGATTCAGGTTGCTGACAGTTGTCCAGCCTCGAAAGAAATATCTTTTTTTATGGCAGGGTGGACGTGTGTGCGGGGGTCGTTGCCAGAGTCCCCCCCCCCTCACGTCGCTGTTGGCAGGCTGCTGCTTTGTCTACCGGCTCGCTTAGCTCTGACACACCTACCCAACTCTGTATCTCCTACTGTGCTGTTCTTGGCACGTAGGGTATTGAGGTTAAATTCATTTTGATATTATTTGTATTTTGTGGGTTGCTTTGCATGTTTGTTTTGGTTTATTTCGTTTTGGTCAGTTATGTTGGTTGGGTTTAATTGTTTTGCTGGTTCATTTGTATTATTTTCCTTATTTTGTGTTGATGAATCACCCATTACTTTTGATTGAATTTGGGTTCTTTGCTGTGAGTGTGTGAAAACATTTTTATCAAGAAATCATGTTTAAAATATATTGAGTGTGTGAAGACGTTTTTTATAGCGCAGTCATGTTTAAAATATATTAAATAAATGTAATTGAATTTGCGTGCTGGACCCAGTCTCAAGTCTTCATTAGTGAATGAACCTGTGAGCATTAACCTAGTGTAATCGAACTCTCCAGGTGAAATTCCTGGGGTGACGTTGTCGGCCGTTTGGAGTTTCTTAAGTGGGATTGACGAAGAATTGTCTTATTTGTCCTTTCCCCCCCGGGCCGCCACACTAGGTTCGCAAGACTGTTTTGAGTGAACAGACGTAATAATTAAGCAGATTACTCCTCATTTACTAAATCTAGAGAGATGCTGAGCCTCGCGTTGTTCACGTGCCGCCATCCTGGTAGACAGAGAACCCACATGACTCCTAACTCTTATATTGGTTACCTGTCTCTCACAGAATACTTGAATGGCTTTGCCCCATCTTATCTATTTAACATGGTTACGAGATACCTGGATTCTCTGACTCAAACATCTTGATTGTTCCTGAGATTGTGCCTTCTTGTTTTTATTGTTTTATCATAAATGTTATGATTAAACTGAATTGAATTGTGAACTGAATTGTGCTATATAAATAAAGTGTATTATTATTATTGTTGTTGTTGTTGTTGATTTGTTGTGCATTTTGGCCTTACATAAATTAAAATAACCCTGTCCCTTCTCCATCTTTAACTGAACTGTTTAAGTATTTGTACGTGAGTTCAGCAATTCAACATTTATGTTAACGGTTAACTTCTTTTTAAAATATTATTTTACACTACAGCAGTCACCGCATTTTCTGCAGGAAATATGTACATTTTCTAGTTCTCCATTAATTTCCTTATAGTTTAGAGAACATACACACATATAGGCACATTTAAACTTCAAGATTGAGGCAATATTTATGGATGATGCCTCGATGTTGTAAATGCCTATTAACAATTCTAAACAAAGTATAGTGTGCAATGTGTGCAATCCAGATCTACGTTTCCCTGATTGATTGCTATCATGTTTTCCTTTTTCTTTGAGCTGTCTTCCTGTGTCCCTCCCCATGCAAACATGACCACCATGCTTCTCCCAGATAAGCATCTCTTACTGTAAGCTGGGGCATGCTGATTCATGTCACAGCCGCAGGGAGCACGGCCTTGTAATTGACTTTATTTGCTGGACAGCTTCCTGTAATCCATCCTGCTATTGGTCCCAGGTTACAGGAAACCCAGATGTTCTATGATGGTTGGTTGGATGGATGGATAAATGAGCACATGTGTGGGTAAGTGAGCAAGAAGGTGGATGGATGTGGTTAGATGCATGTAATGGGATGGATGAATAGATGGATTAATGGAATGCTGCGTCATTTCAATGTTGACAAACACAAAAAAAGAAGAATATAGACCCAGGGTTGCCTTTCCTAGCCACTTTTCCATCACCCCACCATGATGTCAAGGTGTGATGTGAAGGGGAGTGACTGACTTGGATGATGGTGGATTTTATGAACATGGCGTGGTAAAACTACTATGATCTGTTAAACATGCATCTTGGATACTTTGCCCTGTGCACTCTTATGTTGCTTTGTGCAAGCATTATAAACGTGGACAACCTGGTGAGAAATATTAATTCATGTCCTTGGTGTTGGAATTTACATAAAAAGAAATATAGACTACCAGTATCAAAAGTGAAAGGAAATGCTGGTCACACTGAGATTGTTTGCTCATGCTCATCCTCCTTTCTGCTCATCCATGAATCCCAATCCTAATCCGAGTATTTGTCGAGTGTGTGTGTTTGGTGGCTGCTTTAATTAGCCTCACTTGGCCCAGTTAGAGTCTGGGGTGGGTGGGGCTCCACAACGGTGGTGCATTGCCCAATCAAAGCATCAGGTTAAGTCAGCCATCAACACACACCTGGGAGAGTGCTAGTGTAACATTGTTGGAATGGTTCAGGTTAAATTCTGCTAAATGGGACAACTATGCCACCTGCTGTTGTAAATGTGTATCTGCATTGAGTAGTAGTAGCAAAGGATTATGGCTAATCCTCAAAAAGATAACAGGATAGTGTGAGAAATTCTATATATAAACAAACGTATTTTTGTTCATATTTTCTGTATTTCCTCCTCATATATTTAAAAGAGGGACAGTTTCTGTTGTGTTCCAGTCATTTTATTTAAATAAATGTAAACCCACTATACGACTGTATGGACTGTGTCAAAGGATTGTAATGTCACGGTCGAAGCGCCGGTTGGTGAGGTGTAGGTGGGGAAAAGACCCAAGTGCAGGCAGCACGTGTAACCAAAATAATATTTAATAAATGTTGGGACAGGCAGGTAACAGGTGGGCAGGCAGGCAGGCTGGTAACAGGCAGGCAGGTAGCAGGTAACGACGAGTAGGACCAGACAAGGAACACAGGACTGGGGCAGACGTAAATAGGGAGACTAACGAGGGAAGTGACAACAGCTGACAACAATCAACGGCAGGGTAACAGAAAAGAACAGACTAGAAAAATGACAGACAACTACAAAAATGGCCAACAGGAACAGAACACATGAAAGACAAAAGGGAAACTCAAGACCAGCAGGGGGAAGATAAATAATACAAACAGGTCCCAACAGAAAAAGAACCCCCCACTCAAGGGATGGATACCAGACGTCCCAAAACGTGACATGGGGTGCTGAGCAGGGAGGATAGAGGAGGTCCGGAGGAGGGATTAAGGGGAAGTTCAGGCAGTCGGCAGGTAGGGCCGTTGGGATAGTAGTCGTCGGAGCCACAGGCAGAGTCAGAGGCAGAGTCGGAGGTGCAGTCGGCGCCACAGTCATTGCAGTCACAGACAGAGTCAGCGCCCTAGTCGCAGGCATCAAAGTCACAGGCATCAGAGTCGCAGGCATCAGAGTCACAGCAGGCACAGTCACAGACAAGGTTGTCGCTGGAGTCGGGGGCAGGTCACAGTCATGGTCGGAGCCACCTGACTCTCTGGTAGAGGCGGAGTCACATGGGGGAAAGACGCGAGCCGGTCCATCATGATGGCCAGAGCGCCCATCATGCACTTGTGTCTTGCATCCCCCTAGCAGCCCTCTGCCTGGCAGCCTCCAGCCGTTCTTCAGACAGAGTCACCTGTCTATACCACTCTGCAAAGGCTGATTCGGACCGAACCTGATACCCCGCTGGCTATTGGGGCTGGTAGGAGCGGTAGCTCACCGGCTTGAAAAAGGCATCCTGCTCCACTGGGTCCATGGTGGTCTGATCCTTACATCACGGTCGGAGCGCCGGTTCGCGAGGTGTAGGTGGGGAAAAGACCCAAGTGCAGTCAGCACATGTAACCAAAAGTATATTTGGGCAGGCAGGCAGGCAGGCAGGCAGGTAACAGGGGGCAGGGTAGCCGGGAACTCACGGACATGCAGACAAGTAACGATGAGTAGGATCAGACAATGAGGGAAGTGACAGCTGACAACAATCAAGGGCAGAGAAACAGAACAGAACAGACTAGGAAAATGACAGACAACTACAAAGATGGCCAACAGGAATAGAACACATGAAAGACAAAAGGGAAATTAGACCAGCAGGGGGAAGATAAATAATGAAAACAGGTCTCAACAGAAAACAGAACAGATTGTGACACATAAAGAGTGTAGATTTTCAAAAATTTACACATGGATAATCCTAAAAAGCGATGGAGGATTTGTCGCCAGACGGAGCATGTGCTGTTTTTCCAATGGAGATGACCATTCTACTAGTTGTCCTTTGTTACAAATGCAGATATTAAATACACCTGCTGTTAACACAAGCCTGACCATCTCCAGATGATTCATTTAGACAGAAGACATACAGTATCACAGACGTGATACTGTGTGTGGCATTGTAGCAGCAGCAGCTCATGCTACACCGCTTCTCTGGGGCTCCTAAAATGACAGTCAGAGTTCTGACAATAGTGGGAGGATTTGAAGAGGATGAGTTAAGTTTCTTGAGTAAGCTCTAAATAAAATCAACAAACAAAGCAATTGTATTCAGTATTCTATTTTCTTATATTCTTATAGGAATATACCTAACTAGTATCTGCTTTAAACCATTTAGAAAAAAAGAGAAATACACCCAAAGAACCATGACCAAACCAACATAAAATCATAATAATGGAAATGTCATGGTCCACACTCCAGCTCCGTGAGTGCAATCAAGCAAATCACCTCCACCTGTTCCCACTTAACCTCCCTTCCTATTTATACACCACCTTTCCACACACTCACTGCCAGATTGAATTTTAGCATGTATGCAAGACTCTCCATCGTTTACCTGACTACTCACCTGTTGCCGAACCTGCCTGTCCACGACCTGTATCTCCTGCCTGATTCCCGGAGAAGGCTGACAACCTTCTGTTCCCGAGTCCTGTTGTCCAGTACCCGTGGTTGCATGACGTTCTCCCCCTGCTCCCCATCTTCGTGGTATCCCGACCCGGCCTGTCCCTGACGATCTGCCATCCAACTCTGTAACTGTACCTCCACCCGATTGACTGCCTGCTCAATGCCGAAACTGCTACTCCCTCCGACAACAATTCCAGTCTTCTTTTATTCCTAAATAAAAGAACATTCAATACCTGCCTGTGTCTGGTTGTACTGCATCTGGGTCCAAACCACACCCGTAACAGTACAATCTGGCCAAGCATGGACCCAGCGGGCAACTCCACAGCACGGGACCGCTTCAGCCTGCTCGAGGCTGCCCTGCTGCAACAGGAGCAGCGGCTGATGGCTTCCGAGGCAGAGGCCATGCAGAGAACTGCTAGAATAGAAGCACAGCTGGAGCAGATGAGAGGAACCATGAACGAGTTGATGGGCCAACTTACGTCAGCCGCGTCGACAGTTCCGCCGATTACGGCGTCACAGCCTCTGTCCCTGGGGCCTGTTTGCAAACCCCAGGTAGGAGAACTGGAATGTTACGCTGGAGATCCAGATGGTTGCGATCAGTTCATTACAAACTGTTTTATTTTATTTGCATTGAATCCACACACGTTCACCTCGGATGGGGCTAAGGTGCTGGTCACCGTCAATCACCTGACGGGCAAAGCTCGTCTGTGTGGAACCGCCGAGTGGGAGAGTCAGGCGCCCGCCTGTGCTTCTTTCCAGGCATTTGCGGCGGAACGCCACATGGTGTTCGGCGGAGGAAGACGAAACACAGACACGCACAGAGTTTGTTTAACATGTGCCAGCGGAGCCAGAGTGTAGCAGACTACGCTATTGATTTCTGCACCAGGGCGAGTCAGTGCGACTGGCACCCCTCAGGACTGTGTGACGTATTTTTACATGGGCTTGCTCCCTGCATGAAAGACGAGCTGGCTTCCCGCGAGACTCAACCCACCTTTGACGGGGTGATTGAGCTCGCTACATGAATAGATGTGCTGATACAGGAACGGCGTAGAGAGGAGGTTCGAGGGGCGTGTCCATTCACCCACGGGAGTTCCTGTCCCCAGCAGGGACGTCCTACCCTGATGAGCCTGAGCCCATGCAGCTGGGCCGGACCAGCCTCTCCGCAGCAGAACGAGACCGGCGCCGGTGGTCTTATGCCTCTACTGTGGCCGGCCGTGTCTCCGGCTGTCCGTTAAAAGCCAACGCTCGAGAGGTACTGGTGAGCTATGCCCAATTAAAATCCTCCACCCAGATGAGACACCTAACTCTGGCAAAACTCATCCTTCCACAGGGTTCCCAGGCCCTGGCTACCTTTATTGACTCCGGGGCAGACGCCAATATTATGGATAAGGACCTTGCCCGACAGTTGGGGATAGACCCGGTTCCTCTACCTTGGCCGATCCCGGTCCACGCCCTGGATGGTCACTCACTCTGTACCGTCACTCACAGACGGTCGGGTGACCATCACGAGACTGTACAGTGTCACTTGCTGTCGTCTCCTCATATCCCATTGATCCTGGGGTACCCCTGGCTGGGCGACACCATAAGTCTCCATTGTCGTCTTGATTAGTTGGGGGGGCACAGGAAAACCTCACACTGTCCACATAGGATGGTCTAAAGCCCATCCATCCATGTAACACCATGGCCATGAATGAAAACTCTGTGTGGCACACTCATCCTCCAACAAGTCTAGTGGCCTGTTGAACGGCGGGAGCTTTCAGCACTGAATATTACTTTGTATTTTGATATGAGTTGTTTGGTCATTGATTGTCCATATTTTCCACCACAACCTTCCCTTAAGAAACAAAAGAAGATGGGAAACTACCGATCATCATGTAAACAACACAGCCGATCATCATGTAGTGTTAGGGTTAGATAACACTAATAACACAAATTGGGATTCATGTATGGACAGGATGATGAGTGTGAGCAACCTTTCTCAATGTGACAAGAATTTCGTTTTACTTTTGCGACTGTTCTACTGGTTAGCGTTTTTTTTTGTATTGCTTTTATATGTCAATTCCAATGTTGGTAATTCATTGATGTTATGTTGAGCAGCATGAAGGTAAACACCACGACTTGGACAATAGGAGTATTTTTTTTAAGTTGACCTGTGTTGTAGACTCTTTTCTGCCACACCCCTGAACTGGACTGGGCCTGGCCTGTGTACTTGTGGACCACCCTGGTGGCTGGTGTGAGGACCCTCTGGTGGCCGCCGTTGAGGACCCCCCGGCGGCTAGCGTTGGAGACCCCCTTGTGGCCGGTGTTGAGGACCCCCTGGCAGCTAGCGTTGGGGACCCCCTTGTGGCCAGCATTGACGTTGAGGCCCCCCCGACTGCTGACATTGGTGCATGCCGCAGCCACCTGACAGGAGTTCTGCTGAGCTCTCCTCCCCAGGCTGGGTTGGAGTGCCACGGTCTCTGAGCCAACAATGAGCCTGGCCCAGGGCACAATGCCCTGGGCCCCCCCAACAGACCAGCGGTTCCAGGCCGATGATGCATGTGTCCTGCATGCTAGCCAGACCTCATGCACCATCTCCTGGCCCCCAGCGTGGACACAAACAGGTTTAGTGTCCTCCATGCCAGCCCTTTCCCCTGTCACCGTCCTAATCTGAACAGTAGTAGGGTTCCACGCTGTGGAGAGCACCCCATTGGTGCCCTGCAGCACCCTCAGACGGACAAGGGTGATGTTTTTTTATTATAATAATTAGCGGATGACAACCCCCGTCTTTATTGTCACGGTCACACCATGCATGTACACCTGTGTACGGCGGCCCTCCCAGTCCACCCCACACACACACCCCCATAGGTGTCGCCGTGAAATTGTTGCTCCGCTTTTATCCCATCCATGGCCATCTTCCTCCGCGGTCAGGCCAGGAGCGGTGGGCAGCTAGTGCAGCGCCCGGGGACCACCTCGTTCCAACCGCCACTGGTCAGGTGACGGTCTTCTTCCATGTTTTTAGAGGGGTTATATATACAATGTGTATATATATGGAGGAACCCCAGGGAGCACGGGGAGAACATGGAAACTCCACACAGAAAGGGCTGTTCACGAAATCCCAGCACTGAAGACATGGAGAGAACCAACCATGTCCCAGGCGGGAATCGATCCCAGGACCTTCTAGCTGTGAGGTGACAGCACTACTGACTGTGCCACCGTGCCCGGTGGACCCGGTGTTCACCAAGGCTCGGCAGGCCTCAAAGAGACCCCTGCCATGGCCAAGGCAACCCACAAGGGTTTATCGGACATGGAGGGGTGAAGGGGTTGGCAGCAGTTTCCCCAGCGACGGCCCGGAGTGAGGCTTGGTTGCCGGGGCCAGACAGTTTCAGGTGAAGTGACCAGGCTCGTCACAGCGATGACAGAAGGTGGTATCCCCAGTTGGTTGTTACCAGGTCTGGGGGACGGTGGGTGGCACCTGTCAGATGGGCTCCCCATCCCCATCGTCTTTGTCGTCCTCCCCCAGCTTGTGGCCTGCCACTCTGACATGTGGGCAGGTCAAGGGTTGTAATGGAAAATCACCATATCTGTAGACAAATATTCTATACAAAAAGCAAGGCGAGATATTCTGAACATCCTTAACTAACCTAAAAATAAACTGCAAAATTAGGATTTAAATTTAGAACAAGGTCAGGAAGACAATATTACAGTGGAGCTCCGGCCAGATGTGCGTGGTAAATATTGGACATTTATGAGCAACAAAGGTTTTCAACCAAGGTTTAAAAGAAACCTGAGGTATATGCCAATGGGTGACTTCGACAAGGTACTTGGTGCGCTTGTCAGGAAATCTTAGTACTAAGTAAGTCGACTTGATCCAAATCACGTTCAAACGAAACATTTAAGAAGGGATTAAATAAGACCAGGATTTGTTTTGCTTTGTTTAGTTTAGTTTTTTTATTGTCACTGTTCTAGAGTAACTTAGACGAGTAGTCATTGAGTGAGTTGCACAATTTATTTGCTCAACTTACTTACACGGCAGTGCAGAACATACTCTTTTAAGTGGTTCTCAATAGTTGTCAAGTCAAGTCAAGTCAATTTTATTTGTATAGCCCTTAATCACAGTTACAGTCTCAAAGGGCTTTACAGGCCACATCAGCCAAGTGATCATTATGATCATTATGATCATTTGTCAAGGTCAGCCCTGTCCTACCTCTCTCACAATGCCCCCCCCTGCCTCAAAATATGCCCAGTTTAAATAGGGTAGTCTGTCATGATTAGCGTTCCAGCACCGTGAGTCAATCAGCCTAATCACCTTCACCTGTTATCACGTAAACCTGCCTGCTATATATGCACCACCACACACTGCCAGATTGTAAACTTTGCTCATGCACACAAGACATTCCAGCATTTCTCTGACTGCTTACCTGTTACCAATCCTGCCTGTCCCTGACCTGCTCTTCCTGCCTGATCCCTGGAGAACGCCGAAAACCTTCTGCTCCCGATACCCGTTCTACACATCCGTGGTTGTACGACGTTCTCCTCCTGCTTCCTGTCTTCCTGATACCCAGACCCGGCCTGTCCCTGACGATCCACCTGCCGACCCTGCATTTGTACCACAAAGTCTCCTGCTTCCTGTCTTTCTGAGATCCAGACCCGGCCTGTTCCAGACGATCCGCCAGCAAGCTCCTTACCTGTACCTCCGCCTGAACAACTGCCTGCCCAACGCCGAACCTGCTAATCCCGACAACCTTGATTCCTGCCTCCGTGATTTGGAAATAAAGAACATTGTATTTCCACCCGTGTTCTGGTTGTACTGCAATTGGGTCCAAACCTCGCCTGTGACATAGTCAGTGCATTACTCCACCCCTAAGTCAAACCAATTAACTGAATGGAAAACTATTTACAGACCATCTAATAATGAATATACCATAATACATTATAATACACACTACTAACTATACATTATATATTAATTACATACCCCCCTGGGGTACATACCTACTGCCTAACTGTCAGGTACCTTCCCCCCTATGCTTCACAAACAGTGGTGTGACGCAGTGTGGTCAGCGGACAAGTGCGGGTACTTTCGCTTTATGGGCCAACTGCAGTGAGTGCATGTGATAACTATTGCTATTGTGGTAGTGTGTGATGAACAAAAATATTCTATAATTGCTAATTGTGTTGCGCTACATCTAGTGCCATCCACTCGCCTATGTGAGTGACTCGTGCCTGCAAGTGATGAACGCCCATGCGTTTCGTCACAGTACCGTCCTTTTTTTTTTTTTCACAGTTCTCGTCCTTCAAAGCCCAGGACAGGTAATCCGCAGTCACCTTCTGATTCCCTGGTCTGTACTTCACGTTGAAGTGGTACACCTGTAGAGGCATTCTCAGGTGATAAAAGGTGCACAGACCCAGGCATATCTTTCCCTAGCACCACAGGGTACGGCAAGTCCTCCAGCACCCCAACAGTAACCAGGTAACCATGTCCCTCAATCTCCAAGTAAATGTCTGCTGTTGGGGCATGGTGGAAGGGCCACGTGGTCTTCAGCCAGGGACTGAGAATGCCTCCAGTGAGGTGGGTCAGTGGCACATCACCCACTCGGCTGTCGCTGAGGGTAGGGCCTGGATGAACCCCTCTTGTACCACCTCCTCCAGTAGGTGCTGGAAGTCCCTCTCACCGGGTAGCAACCATCGACCCGCGGTGTCCATCATCCAGTGGGCCATGGCGAATAGGCGGGTGCCGTCCTCCCAGTGAATATCTCTGAACCGCCTCCTGTGGCCCTCCTCGGTCAAGCCAATTCTGTCCCTTAGGGCCCAGCACTGTTCTGGGTAGGACACCTGAGCTGCCACCGGTAACACATGTGTGGTAGCAAGCCCGTCACCCGTTAACAGGGGAAAGAGGCGGAGTGCCCGCTGGGCGGGTGGCCGCCCAGATGATTCTGCTGACAGTTCGGAAACTTGCTGATATGCCTCAATATCATCTTCGGGGTGGCCATGGTAAACATCCCTTCTGGTTCTCCCCCTGGTGCCCTTGCCGGACTTCAGTCCTCTGCTGTGTGAATGGTGAGAAAGTCTGTCAGTCGAGTGCCATCCTCCGCTTGTTGTGCTGCCATGTCCAGAATAGCCCTTGTCTGGAGGGCAGAGACCTGCATCTGCAGCTCTTGCATCTGGCACATTATTCTCATTGCCCTGGTGATTGTGGATTCGACCACCAACTCACTTACCCTGTTATCCAGCACATTACCCTAACATGAGCATTGACTTGTCTTGTTTACATTTAGTAAGTGCTACTTGTTGAGGTAGTTTTACTTGACGTGCACACCGTCTCTGCACTATCTTGAAAGCTTGAGACACTCCAGGATAACCTAGATTTGAGGCATTGGTTGTAAGCTCATTTCATAAGTGTGTCTCTGTAGTCTCTGGAGAGAGGAATCTTCACATCCATGTCCAGTGCACGTAAGTGCTTGAAACGTTGAAGCACACCAAGACAACCTGAAATGGGGGCATTGGTGGTATTCTTATTCCATAAGTGCTTCCATTTGGGGTTGTCTAGGTAGTGGACAATCTACCGGGAGATTATATACATTGGTAAACAGTTTCAATCAAACATTTGGTGCTTTTCACATATTCACTGGAGCTTTTGTGTTTTGGCAGTTTCGTTGTACATTTACATTTCATTGATAAATAACTGCATTACTCT
>OMOU01093807.1:0-10644 GCA_900312585.1 Malacocephalus occidentalis
TCTAGTTCAGTGGCCCGCCTCTAGTTCAGTGGCCCACCTCTAGTTCAGTGGCCCGCCTCTAGTTCAGTGGCCCGCCTCTAGTTCAGTGGCCTGCCTCTAGATCAGCGGCCCGCCTCTAGTTCAGTGGCCTGGCCTGCCTCTAGTTCAGTGGCCTGGCTTGCCTCTAGTTCAGTGGCCTGGCTTGCCTCTAGTTCAGCGGCCTGGCCCGCCTCTAGTTCAGTGGACCGCCTCTAGTTCAGTGGCCTGGCCCGCCTCTAGTTCAGCGGCCTGGCCCGCCTCTAATTCAGTGGCCCGCCTCTAGTTCAGTGGCCTGGCCCGCCTCTAGTTCAGTGGCCCGCCTCTAGTTCAGTGGCCTGGCCCGCCTCTAGTTCAGTGGTCCATCTCTAGTTCAGTGACCTGACTACTTTTTTTTAATCTGCGACCTGCGGGCCATATAGACGGCCAGTCTAGACCTGGTACAAAAAAAACGTCATCCTACATATTTGCAAACTTGCAAAAGACAGACGGGTCTCTGCCTAACACTATGCTTCGCATTAAATTGTATTAAATTATGCTCTAGGCCCCTTCATTCCAGCTGAACATTAAAAAAAAAAAAAAAGTGTAAAAAGCCCTTTCCAAACCCCCAGTCCACTCTAATCCACAACATACTTTTTGGTGTCTCTGCTGCCAGCCAAGTAGCCTCCCATGGCAACCGTTCCGACGGCCATGATAAAGATGATGACCATGTTGTAGTCCAGCACAGGCTCCTTTGGTGCATACATTGCCACCTCTCTTCCGTCCCCAAAGGTCTGTGGGTGTCCGAGCAACACATGTATTAGAGAATGGCTAGTGGGGATCACACTCAATCCACCAGCTCCACAGCGAACATGAGCTCTTTTAAATAGAGTAAGTAAATTACTTTCATCATTAGTTATCACCTAATATACTGTAAATGGTTTGCACTGATACAGTGCTTTTATTCAAAGTGCTTTACAGTATTGCCTGACATTCACCCAACCAACACCTCGGGAGCAGTTAGGGTTGAGTGGCCTGCTCAGGGACACCTCGACACTTAGCTAGGCGGAGCCCGGGGATCAAACCACCGTTTGCTAGACAACCGCTTTACCTCCTGAGCTACTGCCGCCCAATATATGTAATAATCTGTAATAAAATGTTATACTTTGTAACAACCAATGAAAATGGAATAGAAAGATGAGAAATGATTAGTTTCCAGAATGCAATATTATTATACTTCTATTGACATGAACTTGCTATGAGTTTTAGTCTGTTACAAGGATTCCAAATACGTTTTAGTTCAGTTTGTATGTAGAGTAGGGCTGGGAATTTAATGCGTTAATTATGATTAATTAATGATACAAAATATGATGCGTTAAAACATTTGACGCATTTAATCGCAGTATATTTTTGCACTCCAGACAACACAGAACGTTTCTCAGTGCACGAGTTCCTGGCATACCAATCATAGCGACGCACAAGGTGACGCCCCCCAATGTGGAAAGCACACTAGTAGCGTTAGGCTGACGACAAACACGATGGAAGAAACCGATGAGACCGCATCACTTGGCCCAGTGGATGGAACGTTTCCGTTTAAAAAACTGTCTGATGGAAGCGTGGATAAGAGCATAGTTGTGTGCAAATTATGCTACAGATAGCGTCGTCTGACCCAACTTATGAACTACCATGCAAAAAGACAATTTCGAACAAAATCCAGCAGCTTTATGACACTGAAAAGCTAGCAAAAGAGGATTTATTGGAGAAAACCAAAAGTGTCGCTCTGACTGGGGATTCATTGAAGCTCGGTAAGCAATTCAAATGACCTTGGTGTCACTGCACACATCATTGACGTCACTAGTCAATGATGCATATTTGATGGAAGTTTAAGGTTATGTTTATGGCATTCATTGATTCATTCATCTCCTAAAATCCATTTGAATTGAAAAATGTTGAATGTCAAATATTAATGTGATTAAAATGCGATTAATTGAGATTAATTAATTACAAAGGCTCTAATTAATTAGATTACTTTTTTTTTATTGAGTCCCACCACTAATTTAGAGCTTTATGGGCAAATTAGATATTGAATTTAGCATAACAATCAATAATGGTCAGGCCTTCTCTAAGACAGATTTGTAAATAGCGTTTCGTTCTGTCACATCCCCTTGCCCCCTATGGCCTGGTGTGTACACCATCTCTTACCTTGCTAATGTCCAGCATGTCGGTGTAGCTGAGCAGTGCTACAGGGATATCAATCTCCTCATACTGGGTCTTGTTCCCAGCTGGTGGCGTCTGTAAAAAAGGTTTGAATGAACATTAAACAGAGTCCTTTTGAGAATCAACTCAACGTCCAAGTCCTGTGGAAGTCCCCTCAAATAAGGCAAATGTCTGTGTGCCCTTAAAAGTTTTAAAAGTTCCTGGGTCCTTTAAAGTAAATCAAGGCCTACTTACTACATTTGGTCTTATGTTAACGAAACCTTGTGCTATGATTTTATCATTGTTGGGAGTTGTGTCATGTACTGTATCTATACCTTAGCCATATAGAATCTTCACATATAATGATCACTTTGGTTATATTATCAAGAGTCCGAGTTGGATTCTTAACCTATTTACCTATTCATACAACTAATTTGCTCATTCAGTACTCTTGAATGAATATATCCACTTGTACTGTGTCATCACCAGATGTCTCCGGGCCCCAAACCTCTCCCCCTCTATCCTCCCTTCTTACCTTCTCTCCCTTTCACTCCCTGTCTCCCTCTTTAGTCTAGCTGTATAAATAATGCCATATTTGCCCCGGGCATGAAGCCAAACAGACTAGTTGTAAGGTATATCAAGGAGCCATGATTCTTCCTGACTGGAACCTGAACCTGTGTGTACGTACCTCAGTGCATCTGGGATGCATGTTAATCTGTTCCTAACCTGGCCCTTAAGCTGGGTATACACTATACGATTTTCGAAGCCATGCCGGTGTCGTGGGTCTCATTCCAACATAAACTGTACGAGTAAATCATCTACGATGTGTGCTCACAGGGTACGGTCCGATCGTCAAAGCCACGACCTGAGTGCTCACACTGTATGTCCCGTTGGATCTTGTCCCGATTCTTGCGACTGAAAAATGTCTATAAAGATGTATTTAAAAGCTCTTTGTTTGAGTCTGAAGAGGTTTGTTTGTTTGTTTGTTTCCAACCCATGCGACTACTTCCTGCCAACATTTCGCTTCGGTCGCGATAGGAAGAGGATATATCAAAGAGGCACATATGCTTTCTGATAGCGTGACCAACCTCCATATTTTCTGTCCACACGATGTGTTGCGTTGTCATGCTGCTTGCAGACGCTCTGGTTGCCACTTTGCGCAGGCACAGTGAAAAATGTTTTACATTTTGATCGGCCGTCATAAGCCCACCGATCAGTCCATAAGTGACCGGATCAGACCAGATAGGCAACACTGCGTGATAAACGATGATCGACAAAGCTGAAAAGCTGCCTGGTTTTCCACTGGTAGAACTGTTTCTGTTAGTTTCGAGTCGGAGACTCAAGTGTGAAGTATGTGCGCTGAAACATCCAACCATTCTGCACATATACAGGAAGAAGAACGATGTTCAAAAGGACGATTCTAACAAAGAGAAAAGAGAATCATCCGTAGGGTTAGTTTCCATTGCCGTTAATAGTGCAACTGGGGCCGGTGGTCACCAAACTTTACCAATTCTCTGAGTGCAAGTAAAATTGGCTAATTCAACTTTGTATTCAGCTTAAACAGCAGTTAAATGCTAAAGAAATGAAACTAAGAATTTTATTGAAAACAATGGGCCAATTGAAACAAATTGAATCTTCATTTGTAAAACATCTGGTAGTCAGTAGTGTTGATGGAAAGAAGTTTTATGAGTTTCCGAAGGTGTACACTCAAGAGGAAATTCCTCGTTCCCACACAAGAAGCCATAGAACAGTGGGACTATTTGAGAGAGGTCACCCTGCCAAAAATTGATTGTAAAGTTGGATTGCTCATTGGAGTAAATGCACCACAACTGATGGAGCCGTGGCAGGTCATAAACAGTCAACGTGGAGGTCCCTACGCTGTTAAGACAGTCCTGAGTTGGGTTGTCAACGGATTGAGCTATGATGCTGCTTCTGAAGTGGAGAATGCTACATGTGCTGTTGTAAATAACATTTCAGTGATAGAGCTTCATGAGCTTATGGTTCAGCAGTACAACCATGACTTTCCAGAAAAACAATATGATGAAAAGAAAGAGATGTCTGTGGAGGACAAACGTTTTATAAAAATCATGTCAGACTCTTCTGAAAATATAGATAACAGAAAGACTTCAAGATGCCTAATAATCAACAACTTGCAGAACAAAGAGCAAAATCACTGAAAAGAAAATTCAAAAGAAACGAAGCGTTTCATGAAGAATACAGTACATTCTTGGAAGGTGTGATTCAAAAAGGCCACGCTGAGCTCGTGCCACAAAAACAATTGAAAAGGAAATGAAAACCTTAAAGGACACTAAAGGACAGTTCTCTCTCTCTCTAAAGACGACCTAGAAAAGGCAGAAACCACAATCTTGCGCTTGTGCTAAAAACAAGCTTTCTCAGAAGAGCTAGAACTTCTGGAAAAAGGAAATCCTTTGAAAAGGAACAGCTCATTATACAAGCTGGATCCATTGATTGAGAACAAACTTTTATGAGTTGGAGGATGCTTGAAGAAATCGGCAATGCCGGAGCACCCAAGTAAAGCACCCAACTATCGTTCCAAAGAATCATTGTGTCTCCAAAATCATACTCAGAAATATCCATCAACAAGTTGGTCATAGCGGACGAAACCATATGCTATCCAGATTAAGAAAAAAATATTGGATACCATCTGCAAATGCAATGGCAAGAAAAATAATATCTGAATGTACTATATGCCAACGCCTGCAAGGTACCGCAGGGGAACAAAAAATGGCAGATCTACCTAAAGACAGAGTTACACCTGACCTTCCGCCATTTACATATGTTGGAGTTGATTACTTTGGTCCTATAGAAGTAAAAAGAGGACTCAGTCTGATCAAACGTTATGGAGTAATATTCACCTGTCTAACTAGCTGAGCGGTACACTTGGAAAGAGCTCATTCATTGAATACAGATTCTTGCATCAAAGCGTTTCAACGTTTTGTAAGCAGAAAAGGCCAAGTAGCAGAAATCAGGTCAGATAATGGCACCAATTTCGTCACTACTGAGAAAGAGCTAAAAGAAGCCATCAAAGAATGGAATACAACCAATATAGAACAATCTCTTCGGCAAAAGGATGTCAAGTGGACTTTCACCCCCCACATGGAGCACACCGCGGTGGGGTGTGGGAGCGATTGACAGGTTAGTCAAGAAAACCTTGCTATCAATCACAAAACAACAAACTTTGGATGATGAAAGCCTGGCAACAGTTATGTGTGAGGTGGAGGCAATTCTCAATAGTCGACCACCGACTACTATGTCGCCAGATCCAAGTGATTTGGAGCCTCTCACCCCAAACCATCTGCTACAGCTCAAAGTCCAACCTGTATTGTCACCTGGGTTGTTCAGTCCACAAGATGTATACTCTTGACGACGCTGGAGACAAGTTCAATACATTGCAAATTTGTTTTGGACTAGATGGACCAAAGAAGATCTGCCTCTAATGCAAGAAAGACCACAGTGGAATCCTGTGAAGAGAAATTGTATTCCTAGTTTCATTCTTTCTTACCCAACAGGTGACAATGCTATTGTCCTTGACCATAAATAACACCCATCTGCTATTCTCCTCGCTACTTTCTCTGGTATATATGGGCTGTGTATCTGTAATAAATGTTGAATCTCTCTGGGTGACCCTGCCTTGCGTCACATTGATTCCTGAGTTTGCTGCGTTGTCAGAGGACACCCGGAAACAGAAAACTCCACACATTTAGACAGCAGCTAGAACCTGTGCATGACAAAGGTCCTCTGTGATATACTAGTGATCAAGGTTTGACAGAATGCACATCCATCACATTACCTTTATTAGATCACGTAAAGCTGTATCCATCCTATTTTCATTCACAAACCCAAATATCAACCTATTTCAAAATAAAATATTAAATAGAGGCCTCCTCACCAATCGGTCCTTGCTGACAATGAGCAGGCCCCTGGCCCCGTTGATCTGGGCCAGCCGCACCTTCTCATAGAAGGTGCAGTTGCCTCTCATCACCATGGGAATGCTGTTAGGGAACCCCCCAACAGGCACCTCAGAGGCCGAGCACAGGACCGACACTGTGAGGTCATGGATCTGGAGACGGGACTGGGTGAACACAGAGGAAATACATTTTCTTTCAATGTGTAATACACATGGCCATTTGACAAAAACCATTGTGGAACAAAGTGTCCAGTGAAGACATGCTATTTGACTTGTTTTCCACTGAGTGTAATAAACTGTCAACTTACCGCTTTGTTGAGGTCCTGGGGCAGACGTGCCCATTGGGAATTGAAAAATATGCAGTAATCTTTTCCTTTTCTGTTGTCTTTGTCGTTGAAATGAGCCATGCCATACTCACCTACGACCTACATATAAAACACAATACAGCAACAATCAATAATTCAAAATAATTTTGTTTAGAACTTAATCCAACTTAATGAACTGAACGAATACATTGTGAAACAAGGTAGTAATGTTAATATATGAAACATAAATCCCAATTTGCCAAGCCATAGTCACAATATCTGGACTTCATATAATAACAATGCATAGATTTCTGTTTATTCGGTTATGGTAGTACTTTATTGTTTTAATCCCTCATCCTTGAACCAATGAAACAAGAAATTGTTCCCCATAGTAAATCCATGTGTTTAATGTATATTTGAATGGCAGGGCTTTTTTGTATAGTTTTCAAATATATAAACACTTTTGCCAGGGGGGGGCAGTCCCTCCGGCAGATCTGGCCCCCCTAGTGTTGACTCCATGGCTACGGCCTTGGTGCAAAAGTAAAACTATACGTTTGGCAGTTTATTATCACACAGATGGCGCATCGGTCTCATTTAAATCACGCTGCTAGACCACACTGAGTGTATGCATTTAAGGATAGATTTTTCAACGCTAGTACGTTGTTAGTACAGGTGCACTGTACGCTAGACAGCACCGAGCGTCACATTTGTGTTTCCTATGAGATAAACATAAACACACACGTTGTGTGACCGTGCCGATCGGCTATTATCGCAAGCTAAACCCGCTGTAGCCAAGCAAAGCTAATCGTTACACATTTTGAGAAATAATCATAATGGCCATTCCCTCTTTCGTATTGTAATACCAGAGTAATGCGTACATTATTTACAACGACAGACAGTTCTGCAGCATGTTACCTTTTGGGTGAAAATAGCCAAGATTATCAGCTTTATAGGGACCCGCATTATTCCTAGCTTGTTGTTGTTACCCTACGGTTTCTCGTAAGCTACACTGTGCGGCCACCAGCTGTTTGGCTGTTAAACCCCGCCCATTTTCTGCAGTAAGGATATGATTGGCTGTATTATAGCAAGAGTGCATACGCTGCTCGATTGGGTCAATTTGAATGTCGATCAAGAGGAGTTAAAACCCATAGACTGTAAAAAGTTTAAATCATAGGAGTGCGGTTCAGTTGCCAAAAGGCATTGAATGGAAAGTTATTTTGTGTTGTTTTGAGTTGTGCAACTTTGTCTGTTCTATTTGGTGTTATAATTCAAGACTTGGTTCGGTCACGGACAGTAAAAGATTAATAAACAGATACGTTATTACAAATATACATTATGTAATGTTCGTTTTGTTGCCAATTAAACGTGGAAAAATAGAAAAACAATATTGTTAGAGAATGTAACATGGTTACATGATCTTCCAGGCTGATTACATGGGTGTAAGTAACACAACATAAGTCTGAATGGTCCATGGTCGAAATCATGGACGATCCCGAATGTTTTTATATCCGTTAATATACCGGTAGACGGGTTTCTGTGCGACGTCATCACAGAGACGCGTGCGCAGCCAGAGGGCGGAAAGCAGCACTTATCACAGCATATTTAGCAGCACAGCCAAGCACCAAAGCAGATATGACGAGGATATTTGTTATATGATAAGTACTCATTCAAAGTACTCATCTTCTAACGTGTGACTTTTTTTCTCAGCAGTTGGGAGTTCTTGATGCATGAATAATGTGTAATGTGTTTAATTGAGTTTTAAATTCAATCTAATGAAGGTAACATATAACCTATTCTTCTAATGTAATCGGTGCCAGCCATTCCCTCACTGTTCCAGATATAGCTGTCAAACGTGTCTCATGGCATGGACAGTATGTTTACAGTAGCTGGTAAATGTATTTCTAATGTGACAGGTCGTAAAGTAGCCTTGTCGTAAACATTTAACTTAGTTTGCTGAGTGACACCAACGTTACGACCATGCCCCTGATATTGACAAATAAGGGGATGATATACATGCTCAACAGCCAACAAAACCAGGTAAGTTGAGAAATATATATACATGTACGCTATACATTGTGTATTTGCAGTATAGGCAGAGATATACATTGAGGAATGTACAGTATGGACAGATGTATACTCAGTGGTGCTTGTACATTGGGGTGTACAGCAAGGTATATACAGTGAGGGAGCAGTGCAAGCGTGTGAATGTGCAGAAACCATAGTGCATATAAGAGTATACAGAGTCAGCGGTGCATATAAGAATGTCCAGGATCTACAGTGCATATAAGAATATACAGAGTCTATACAGAATCTACGGTGCATATAAGAGTATCCAGAATCTATAGCGCAAACAAGAATAAGAATATCCAGAATCTATACAAGAGTATCCAGAATCTATAGTGCAAACAAGAATAAGAATAGCCAGAAGAGTATCCAGGGTCTATAGTGCATATAAGAGTATACAGAATCTACAGTGTGTGAGAATATCCAGAATCTACAGTGCTTGTGAGAATATACAGAAACTACGGTGCATATAAGAATGTCCAGAATGTACAGTGCATATTTATGTTCATAAATATAGAGGTATGCCAGTATGGGCAGAGGTATACGCAGTAGTGCGTGTACACTGGGGTGTACAGCGTGGTATGTACGGGGAGGAGTGCAGTTGTCTGGTGGGTCCGGGTCCGGAGTCCACACGCAAATGTCTGACGGGTCCGAGTCCGGAGTAGACTTGCAGATGTCTGGCCAGTCTGGCCGGTCCGGGTCCGGGGTCGACGTGCAAGTGTCTGACGGTCCAGGTCCGGAGTCGGCATGCAATGTAGGATCTGCAGAGAGTATGCAGAGAGAACAGTGGATTATGTACAGTACATATACAGTGCATGTACAGTACAGGGTATAATGTATAGTGTATAGTGATATGTGTACAGTGTAGGATAGTTATAGTGGGGGTACTCACCGGGGTGAAGAGTTCAGTAGATTGACAGCCCTGGGGAAGAAGCTGTCTCTGAACCTGCTGGTCCGGGCCCGGAGGGATCTGTAGCGCCTCCCGGAGGGTAGAAGGGTGAAGAGTTTGTGACTGAGGTGGGAGCTGTCCTTGGCAATGCTGCGCACTCTTCGCAGGCAGCGCTTGCGCTGGACAGCCTCGATGGTGGGAAGGGAGCAGCCGGTGATGCGTTGGGCCGTTTTCACAACTCGCTGCAGTGCTGTTCTGTCTGAGGCAGTGCAGTTGCCAGACTGTGATGCAGTTAGTCAGGATGCTCTCGATGGTGCAGTGGTAGAAGTTCACCAGGATCTGAGAGGAGAGATGTACTTTCTTCAGTCTCCTCAAGTAGAAGAGGCGCTGGTGAGCCTTCTTGACCAGGGCGGAAGAGTTGAGGGTCCAAGAGATGTCCTCGGAGATGTGAACACCCAGGAACTTGAAGCTGGTGACACGCTCGACCTCTGTTCCATTGACATGGATTGGGGAGTGTGTGACACCCTTGGTCCTCCTGTGGTCCACGATGAGCTCCTTGGTTTTCTTGGTGTTGAGTGCCAGGTTGTTGTTGGCACACCATGCTGTAAGGTGCTGGACCTCTTCCCTGTAGGCCATCTCATCGTTGTCGCTGATGAGGCCCAACACCGTTGTATCGTCTGCATACTTGATGATGGAGTTAGAACCATGCATAGGTATGCAGTCGTAGGTGAACAGGGAGTAGAGCAAAGGGCTCAGCACACAATCTTGTGGGACACCGGTGTTCAGGATGAGTGTTGAGGAGGTGTTGTTATTCAGTCTGACAGAGTGGGGTCTGTTGGTGAGGAAGTCCATTATCCAGTTGCAGATGGAGGTGTTGATACCCAGCTGAAGGAGTTTGGATATCAGCTTGGAGGGGATGATGGTGTTGAATGCTGAGTTGAAGTCGATGAACAGCATTCTAACGTAGGCGTTCTTGTTGTCCAGGTGGGAGAGAGCGGAGTGTAGCACTGAAGATATGGCATCCTCCGTGCACCTGTTCTGGCGGGAGGCGAATTGGAAGGGGTCGAGAGTGGGTGGTAGGCAGGTTTTGAGGTGAGCCAGGACCAGCCTCTCGAAGCACTTTGTGGCTCTCGGCGGTGGAGTGTTTGGGCACTGGCACGATGGAGTTGGTTTTGAAACACGCGGGGACAACTGCTTGGGCCAGAGTCAGGTTGAAGATGTCTGTCCAGACCTCAGTCAGCTGTGTGGCGCAGGCCCTGAGCACCCGA
>OMOU01093810.1:0-12338 GCA_900312585.1 Malacocephalus occidentalis
CACACACAAAAAAACTACGTCACCTTACCGTGCCCTACCTCACCATACGTGCCTTGGACTGTTTCAGACTGAAAAAAAAACACACACAAAAAAAAACTTAATGTGTCATTGTTTATTGTTTACTGTTTACTGTTTACTGTTTAGATTGTCCTTCTGTTGATATTGTTTATATTGTATATCTGTTTATATTGTATATCTGTTTATATTGTATATCTGTTCATATTGTATATCTGTTCATTTGTTTTAGACTGTCCATTTGTTTTAGACTGTCCATTTGTTTTAGACTGTCCATTTGTTTTAGACTGTCCATTTGTTTAGACTGTTCACACTGTTTTAGAGTGTCCTTACTGTTTTAGAGTGTCCTTACTGTTTAGAGTGTCCTTACTGTTTAGAGTGTCCTTACTGTTTAGAGTGTCTTTACTGTTTAGAGTGTCCTTACTGTTCAGAGTGTCTTTACTGTTTTAGAGTGTCTTTACTGTTTTAGAGTGTCTCTACTGTCTGGTGTGTCTTTACTGTCTAGAATGTCTTTACTGTCTAGATTGTCTCCACTGTTTTTAGATTGTCTATTTATTTTTCACTAATTCACCTGGGCCTGAGAGGCATGTAATTTCATCTGTGCTGTATGTCAATATAGCACATTTAAACAAAGAAAAGAACTTTGACTTTGACTTTTGACATAGAAGGTATTTCATGGTGCACGTAGGATGCATAATTAAGCTATAGAGAGAGATGAATCAAGACAATAAAAAACTAAAATAGTGGTTTTGTTTACCACAATCAGCGTATATTCAGCGTATATTTGATGGCAACATGCCGTCCATTGGTTTTGTCTAAACATTTCAACATGGAACTGAAGGATCCTTCTCCAAGGAACCTCTCCACTTCGAAATTGTCCATCTACGATGGGTAGGAATGCTTCCTCAACTTCTCTCAATAACTAGTTGGAGAACAAAAAAGTCGACAATGTCAAGTAAGGCATTATGGCAATAGCAACAAATCCATTATGAATAATAATTTGATGAGATGATGAGAAGATGTACAAGGCTTCATAACATCTTAATCATATGGCCTGTAAAGCTCTTTGAGACTGTAAATGTGATTAAGGGCTAAACAACTATAATTGACTTGACTTAAATTTAAACATGAATAATAATAATAATTATTATTATTATTATTCGACTGGAAACAACCTGACCGGCGGAACTATTTGTTCGAGATGCACCGACAGATTGGTGTCCTGAATCAGCCGGTTTTCATGGGTTTAGATCATTCCAGCTCACGGAAATTTGCGACGTGGCATAAGACAAGAAAGAATAATAAAGCGATTGGAAAATAATAGGGTTCAACCCATCCGGCGCTTGAACACAAATGGGACTTGGGTGAATTGCTTGGAGACATTGCTTTAGTTGCATCGTTCCAAACTAGATTACAATTAAATATGCACGTGACTCAATGGGTTGTAACCATATCTCACAAGGGACAAACTTAGGCAATACAGTCAATTGTCAATACAGTACACACTTGTGTACATATTCATTATATATTAAGCAATAAGTCAATCAGAGTAATAATCAACAGTCTAGTCATCATCCCTTATTTTATTCGGCGAGCGGAATTCTCCCATATACTTCCTGTATTTATGTAACGTGATCGCATCTAGACCATTATTGGGGACGCGACAGGGGTATTTAATAGGTTCTTGAAATACTTACCATATGAAAAACAGAATTGTGGCAAGAGACTCTGTTACAGTTCAACTTAATGTGGCTCCTCCAAGGACACAGGCAGGTAGTGATGTTGAAAAGTCCCATTTATTGCAAAAATTGAAGGCATGAGCAGAGACATGACATGGAAAGAGCAGATGGTACACTTGCGCTCTCTGAGTGTGTGTGTGTGCTGATGGCTGACTTAACCTGTGGTGCCCTGATTTGGCAATTCACCACAGGTTTGTAGCCCCACCCACCCCAAAATCCAACTGGGCCAGATGACAACTGTGTTGTAGCTGTGTTTCACGTGTGCTGCTTGTGTTTAATATTTTGCAATACAAGTGTATCATAGTGCGAAATGTGTTTTAGTGAGTGAGAACGTGTTCAGAGTTTTGTAAATGGTGTCTAACTACGAGAACTGGCTTAAGAGTTTGCCAATACAGTGATTGACTTGACAAATGGGTTTAGGCCACTGAGCATGAAGGCATTCTCCACTTTGGGAATTCCTGAGAAGTTTATACCTGATAATGCCACACAGCACAGCTTATGGGAGTTTGTGACCATTGCTCACACCTGGGGGTTTCACTCACTACCCCAGAGCAATGGGTTGTGCGAGAAAGTGTCCATGCTCAACAAGGCCAAAGCAGAGCGGATGGATCCCTACCTCCCTGCATGGGCACACAGCCCCCCATATGTAGCAAGCTGCAATGCACTGTGTGTTCTGACAACTTTCTATCATAGCCAGCTTTTTTCACGTTTTCAGCTAATTGTGCTACACTAGTTCTCCTGTGGGATCAGACCAGATGCCGTCGCTCCCCACATGCATCAGTGAGCCTTCCGCGCTCCCATGACCCTGTCAACTGGTTTGCCGGTTGTCTTTCCTTTAACCACTTTTGGTCGTTATTAACCACTGCATACCGGGAACACTCAACAACACCTGCCATTTAGAGATGCTCTTACCCAGTAGTCTAGCCATCACAATGTTGCCCTTGCCATTTTTACTGCTTCCAATACATAAACTTCAAGGATCTACTGTTGACTTACTAATATATCCTACCCCATAATAAATGTGATCTTAACGACATGATCAATGTAACTCACTTTTTCTGTCAGTGGGTTTAATGTTGTGGCTGATTGGTATCTATATATATCTATCTCTTGAACGTTTGCCTGAATAACAATTGTGCGATTGTGCATAGTCTGTCTGAATAGACTGTAGTAGGCCTACTGTGTTTATTTCAGTTTTATGTGACTACCTCAACTTTACACTCCGTGTGAATATGATAATTTCCTGGCTGGAGGGCATGTGTTGAGCTCAACACTAGAAAAACAAAGTGTGTATACTGCTGAATGGAAAAATGTGAATGTTATTATCCCTGTGGATGTCTGCAATTGTTTGAACTGACCTGACCAAATTAAACACGTGCACAAAATGCCACCTGCTGTGTATGTGTGTTTGTTTTTTTGCAAAATCCAAGCGGGTCCATTTGCTGGACCCTGTAGTTGAGGGAACCGGCCTAGAGGAGTAAACTCGCCCACTTCATCCTGGCCACATGAAATTACTGAGATTGCGGTCATTTACCAGGTAAATGATCCCTCCGGTGGCCAATAACGTATTTCTTTGTCAATTGCGTGGGATAATGTGGATAACTTATGAAAGTGGGGAAATAGTGTTTCTTTGTGTACATTTACTTCAAGCACACAAATATATGAATAAATAGCTGCGCGGGCTGAGGTTTTCTGAAAAGTTGGCAGGTCGAGTGTGAAGTTTGGACTTGGACCGCTAGGTGTCAGTAGACGCATTTACTTCATATTTACTGTGGAAGTGACGTGTTTCTAGCAATAAGGGGGGAAAAAAACAAAAAACATCTGCGCTTCAGAAACAGGAGGTATGTTGACATATTAATGTACAACTGTAAGATTATAGATATAATTATACATGATATAAATAGTTAGAACTTGTATACAGCAACTGTTCAACTACTGGAATCGTAGTTTGTCTTTGGAAGAAAGGACAATGCGTCTGGTTTATGAAATTAAGTATAACTATTAGATTATTTCCATTAGGGATTGCGAAAATGTTATTGATGTTTCCTAACGTATGTGATATTGATGTTGTTTGTGTTAAACGATTTGTAGTAGTTATTCATATTATCGTTGTAATTGTTTAACACGCGTCTATGACGTAAGATTACGGAAATAAATCACAAAACTAACCAATAACTTGGCTTCAAAATTACATGTCATACATTTTCCTCATAAGCAAATATAAAGCAATCACGCAGTGTGCTTTATTGTTGACAATTATAATCAGAGTAACATTTGAATCACATTCTCATATCATGCGTCTCCCTCCACCCTCTACGCGCATGCGTTGTAGGCATGGCAGTATTGTGGAGGTCCTACCAGGCGTTGATGACAAGGCACCCATGGTCTGTCCAGATAGTGACTGCAGGTACAAAAATAAACCCACAGCCTATCAAACTACATCCACAAGTGAAGATAACAGTGTATATAAATCTACAGAATGTGGAAATGGCGAACAAATCCAGCAATTTCTCCCCAGACACAAGCTTACCGACCGGTGTTTACATCACTCCTCTTAAAGGCCCCGTCTCTATAAAGACTGACAGGAGCAACAGGAGCAGGGGCTGGGGTGTCCCCAGGTGTCATGGGGGTACGGTGGGTGTTGGAGGAGTGGCCCCCGCCCTGGTGGCTGGGCCAGTTCCAAGTGGGCTGGTTTTAAGGCGGTCTGCAGAAATGTAGAGTGGCTTCAGGGGTCCACGATGTGCATCGTGGTGGATGAAAACATAGCCTGACGACTGCAGAAATCCTGCCAATGTTCAGGAGCTTGGTCCGCTGATGGGTTGCATTTGGTGAACCATGTTTTTGGTGTGAGATTAAAAAATACGAAAAGGCAAACAAAGGTGGTCCATTTTTCATTTGTGGAAATTCCTTTGAGAATTTTCCGATAATGTGAAATTAATTTTGTAGTATCCTGACTACATGAGAAATAAGACAGTCGGTCTATTTCAGAAAGTATTCAACTGAACACACAGCAGCACACGCCTGGTTGTTTGAATGTTTATGATAACGTTGATCTATAAGGAATTGAAGGCATAATTTGCCTTCAATTTACCACCACCATCTGCATCACCAAAAATATATGTTTTTTTAAATAACTCAGACTGTGTGGAATTCGCTGTTTTCAGACCCCATTTTGAGCGTATGCTACAGTTATAAATGAGACCCCAGGTTACTACACTTCCCCACTGTTAAGTTAACGACAATAGAATGCAATTTCCTCTCATACAGACAATGTAGCGTACTTTTTTTTTTAAAGTATAGATATTGTGACAGCCCGGCCTAGCAAGACAAGGTAGTGGGTGGACCCATTGGAATGAGCAGACAGAAACCAGGGTTGCGGTGTAACAAACTCAAGCATTTATTCAAAAATGATGTGGGGAAAGGGGAGAGAAACAAAATGCAACTAAAATCTTCTTCTTGGGATCCACCAACAAGACCAAATTAGCCATTCCCCATAAAATCTACAACAAAGTCCAAAAACTTTAAAACAGGGTGGCCAGAGGCCGCTTACCCTGAGCCCATCCAAGCGGACAGTCCTGGTCTCCACTGTCCTCTCCTCCAAGCCAGTCTGCCTGGCCTTTGTTCTTGTGGCTTTTAAGATGGCTTGATTGGTTTTTAATTGGCCCTTAATTGGCCACACCTGGGCAGAGGTTGGGAGGTTTTTCTTTTTTGATTCTGACATCAAAAACATATTTGTTTTTTAATTTTAAACAGAACATATTGCTCAGTTTTTTGTAGGTTACAAACAGGGATGAGCGGAATTCCGTGATTTTTCAGTTTCCGGATTCAAATTTTTTGAAATCCGCGTTTTTCCACAATTTTTCCATTTCCAGGTTCCGTTTTTCTTTTTATTCTGCGCTTTCGTACTAGAAATGATCCATTTTGTAACCATTTTTAGCGATCCAACTTTTTTACTTTGCGCTTGAAATGAAACTACCCAATGAGAATTGGTGTTCTGGAAAAAGGGCACGGTAAATTGCATTCTCTGCGATTTTATAGAAAGTAGGCATATTAACCGGCATTTAACCCTATTTATATTGACTTGTTATTTGTTGCGACATTTGTCATACGAATTACGATTGTTTGTGGATTTGAGCTACGCAATTATTTTTTGGGACTGGGAACAATTTGATTTAAAAAATCTTGAAATTAAATTCCAAAATTGGCCTAGGTGCGTGTGTGTATTGCATCTGAGCATGTGTGGGTGTGCCTCTGTGTGTAAGTGTATGTGTGTGTACATGCAGATGTCAATACTTGCCTGCATGTGCATGTAAGTGAGTGGGTGTTTGCGTGCATGCAAGTGAGTGTGTATTGTGTGCAGGTGCGTGGGTGGTGTGGTTGCGTGTGTGTATAAATGTGTGTGTGTGTGTGCACGCTTGCAAGCCGGGTCCTTATAGTGTAGTGCTCTCCCCCCAGGATTGATCTGTCCCATTCGATCTGTCCCATTCATATATCCTGGATATATATATTATATATTTTATTTATTTATATATATTATATGCATTTCGTTTTATATGCCTTTTATGCATCACATAGGCCCCATGATACTTCAATGTTTTAAATAAACAACATTTAATTTTGACTTTTGAGAAATGAACTTATAACATCGACCACACCAGACCGCACACACAATTTTCATATCATCATATGATATATGACTGTGTATTATAATTCTAGATTGTCATGTAATCGATTTATCATCTTATGTAGTGTGCAGACATGAATCTGCCTTGTACGATGAAACGTTGTATGATGAAAAATCATATGTGTGCGGTCGCTGTAATTTATACTATAGTATGTTGTACTAGTATTCATTTTGCAAGTGCTGAACTAGGTTAAAAACACATGGGTCTGTATTTTGGGGTGTTTTATCCCAAAATAAAACACAGACCCATGTGCAAAATACAAACACATTAATTATGAACTCGCGGTGCAAACATTGCCTCATTATGAGGCAATGTTTGCATCGCGTATTCCAGATCGACCAATCTGGCAAAGCAATCTGCATATTAGATTAGATTAGATTCAATTTTATTGTCATTGCACAGAGTACGCATACCAGTACACCAAAATGCAGTTAGCATCTAACCAGAAGTGCAAAGTCTTAGCAAAAGTGCAACAGTATAACAGTGAATGGTAACAGTAGCAGTATGAGCAGAATATACAGAGAATGTACACCATCTACAGCAGGCGTGCCCACACTTTTTCAGCTTGCGAGCTACTTTTAAAATGGCCAAGTCAAAATAATCTACTAATCAAAAATATATTTATTTATATATATACTGAGCATACTTTATATATACTGCATGAACCCATGTGGCACAACACAATTACGTACATTTTTGGTCATTACCTTACTCCGATGACTTGCACTGAACAGAATCAGCCAGAGTTGCATAGTCCGGACATTAGCTGCTGGTAGCCACCCTCAAGCAGACTTCCAAATGATCATCAGTGATGGTGGAACAGTGTTTGGACTTAATAATCTTCATGTGGGAAAAGGCTGACTCACATAAATACGTGGAGCAGAATAATGCAGTCAAGGAGGTGGCACATTTCCTCATGCTTGGGTACTTTTGCTCTGTGAGTAAGTTCCAGAACTGTCCCCGAGCCCTGGACTTCAGCTGAATGTCAGCTTGTAGTGTTAAAATCTCATCCTCCACTCCAGATGTGTTCAGGTGAAACAGCGTTGCAATTTTTGATGCAAGTGAATCAATCTCAACGTCTTCCTGAAATGAATAGCACATAAATGTAGCGACTGGCTCAAGTAAAGCAAAGTCTTGAAAGCGTCTGTCAAACTCTGAAAGACAATTGTCAATCTGCTCTATGTAGCGCGCACTGTCAAGTTGCGTACACGCCTTCCATTGCATCTCCAGCTCTGATGTGAGGTTTTGGAAGTTCCCCAAATCATGGCGCTGCAGCTTTGAGGACAGATGTTGCATTTTCCGTTTGAAAGCATTAACTGAGCTGATCATATCGACCACAGTTTTGTCTTTTCCTTGCAGATCTACGTATATTAAGATCATTCAATGTTGGTCAGATCGGTTAAAAATGTCTAGTAGCCACTGATCGTCATGTAGTTGGTGCATGTTTAGTGACAAGGAGAAACTCCCTTATCTCCGGACAGAGCTCTCGAAATCTGCAGAAATTTCCCCCTACTAAGCCATCTCACGTCAGTGTGTAGCAACAACTCAGAGTGGTCGCTGTCAGCCTTCTCCAGATGCACACGGAACAGCCGTCTTTGAAGAGATCTAGCTCGAATAGAACAGGCAATCTTCATTGCCACATCCATTATCTCTTTCATGTTTAGCATTTTTGCGCATAATGCTTGGTCCATGGTGATTGATTTCTTGTGCTTAATGATGGAGTGACTCACCCGGAATGATGCTTCAGTGGCTGCCTTCGCTTTTGAGGTTGGGTTTGAGAAATGACTGCTGTCCAGATAACTATGATTTTAGTTCCTTGACCTTTCTCTTTCTCAGCTCGCTTTTCGGCGGGAAGTCAATGTCGTAGTTTTTATGAACAGCCCGAAAGTGCCGCTCCACATTTCCCTTCTTCGGAATAGCGATTGCAACATGGCAGATTAGACAAATGCACTTTGAATACGACATTGTGAAAAAAAAGTCATTCCAGATGGAAGTTATGCATTTTTGGTTTCTTTCTTAGTCCAACTCCCCCACTCATGTTTATGCCCTTTCTTGCGTAGAAATAAATTGGAGGGATAACTCGGTAACTAGGATCGCCGACGTTTTTCGTAGTAGATTGCGGGTTTGCAAGCGCATGCGTGGTGGCCCATGTGTTAGAAAAGACAAGATTTCAGATTGGCTGCCCTGTGCGCCAATCAAGTGGCAAATGCCACAGTGAGGATGGATGATAGGCTGGCATCAATTTTCTTTTGGAATGCCATGCGATCTACCCACACTGCCTTTGTGATCGACCAGTCAATCGCGATCGATGTATTGGGCACCCCTGATCTACAGGGATATACTGAATCTGCGGAGTGCATATAGATATGTCTATATATACGGTGAATGCTATACATTGAGGAATGTACAGTATAGGCAGAGATATAAATTTGGGTATGTACCATATGGGCAGAGGTATCCTCAGAAATGATACAGAGTCTACAGTGCATATAAGAATATACAGTACGTATGAGAATATACGGAATCTACAGTGCATATAGGATATGTTCATAAATATAGATGTATGTACAGTATGGATGGAGATATATGCAGTAGTGCGTATACACTGAGGTGTACAGCGAGGTATATGCGGGGGCAGTGCAAGTGTCTGGTGGGTACGTATGTCTTCCTGGCTTCCACGAACAGAGTGCAACGTCAAAGCTCTACGATCTTCATCCCAACTTCAACATAATCGCCAACAACAGGTCTGATGGGGCTAAATTACCTGCACCTTCAACATAACTGTGAAATCAGCCGTTTTCTCTAAACATTGACAAGTCTATGAGTAACAACCACAAGAAGATAGAGTGTTCTTGTCAGCTACCTCTGCCCCATAAACAAAGAAATAATCATCCGACATCTTGATGTAGAAGTTGATGTCGTCAACAGTCAAACTTTATTTCAAGTGATATCTTTGCCTCCAAGAACATTCCCTGGTCCAATCTCATTTAAATTCTGATGGACAGTTGCAACGTCATGTGTGGGTCTGATAAGGAAGCATAAGGCACCTCATTTGCTGGATGTTGATGGTGACAGCTGCCATCACTTCCACAATGCTGCAAAGCGTTTATGCGATCCGTTTGTGGGGTTTGTGTTGCAACTCTTCAAGGACATGCACACTGACTTCCTATACAGCACCAAATCGAGGGATATTCTCAGTCGTCTATGCACAGCAATATCCCTGAAGTTCACAAAGCCTGATAATTTCATCAAATGGAGATGGCTATCGTGTTACGACGTCAGCGTGAACACGCTTAGGATGCTGGAGGCATACACGCTGTTTTACTTCTCTGACATGGACAAGGAGGATAGTGCTCTACCAGTTCCACCTGAAGAACATCTACGAGCAGCGGAATGTGTCGACTGAACTGCAATCCCTCATTAGCCAACTGCAATGTAAAGTTCACGGCAAGACCATGACTGATGATGGAAAAAAGAGAAAGGCGCGCATCCTTCAAGACACTCTTCTACAAGCGCAAAGATACCAAGCTAACGATAAACTTCTATGCGTTTGTGTTGGAACTTTTCAAGAAATATGTCTGCTGGTTCCAGAGCAAGGCCCCTCAAATACACATGGTCGATGACAAACAAATGGACGTAATGAAGGAGTTCCTTTCCTATTTTGTGAAACTGGAGAAGATTGAGAAAGGAAGTGTCTCTGAGCTTGGTGGATTGGACTTGGAATCCGACAGCTTATTACGCCCAGCAGACATGCTATTCGGATCTGGGTGCGCTCGTATCATGTTGAAGCTTTCCAAGAAGGACTCTGCTGTAACAGAATACCATGACAAAGCTACAGCTGAAAAAACTACCAACAGTAATGCCAACAGTGCTTGGTGAAGAAGAATGCAACGATTTCCTCAGAGAGGTACATGTGTACCAAATGGACAAAAGTCTACCCGTAATTGTCGACAAAATGAGGATCGATCATTGGTGGCAGCTCCTGGTGAAGTCTGGAAAATACCCTGCGCTGACAAAAATTGCTCTTGCTGTATGTACATACTTTCATGGTGCCATCGTCGAGAGTACATTCAGTGTAATGAATCAAATCATCGCTGTTGAGCTATTCATCAACAAAGAACTCAATAAGAACATCAGGAGCTGCTCGCGAGGAGAAACTCGACAAAAGTCAAAGTCAAAGTCTAAGAAATTGCTGTCTATGGTGATTAAGAAAGTAACGCTCATGCATCAACAAGCTCTAAAACAGAAGCAGAAGTCTCTGAAGAGAAAGGGTGCGAAACTGCCAAAGAACCTTCGCAGAAGAAGAGGTGAAAGGAATAAACATGTGACATGACTGACTACCTGCAAATACATTTGTTTGGTGCATTTCTATATTGGATAATATTAACATTATGTGACACTTAGTGTAGACTGTATATAGACATACTGTGGAATTTTACTGTTTACATTCTTCGAGGGATCTGAGACTGCTGCCAGTTACTCTATGTCCATGATAAACGCAAGTTCAATAATTTTTTTTCATGCCTTCATATGAATAAATAATTCATAAATAATTCATTTTCAGGTAATTTCATATAATCATTTCCAACTAAATTTACCCTGGAATTATATTTGGCAAGTGCCTCAGAATGCATTCTAGGGATACAAAATTCCCCAAATTTCCTGAAAATGAATTACGGATTATCCGATAGTACCTGGGCCATTATGTATCTTCCCGTTCTTAGTTTACTCTGTTCCTGACTTTGACAAGCGTATGGCTGATTACTTTCAATGGTTGATATAATAATCAAATTATTATTTTTCTAAATAAAATGATTGTCTATAAAATGTCAACTGATGCTCCAAAGAAAATGCAAAGGACTGATTTTGAAAAACATCCATCCATCCATTCTCCTCCGCTTATCCGGGGCCGGGTCGCGGAGGCAGCAAGCTAAGCAGGGCTCTCCAGGTGTCCTTCTCCCCAGCAACGCTTTCTAGTTCCTCCTGGGGGATCCCGAGGCGTTCCCAGGCCAGATGAGATATATAATCCCTCCAGCGGGTTCTGGGTCTGCCCCGGGGTCTCCTCCCAGTCGGACGTGCCCGGAACACCTCTAAAGGGAACCTCATTTCGACCGCTTGTATCCGCAATCTCGTTCTTTCGGTCACTACTCATAGCTCGTGACCATAGGTGAGGGTTGGAACGTAGATGGACCGGTAAATCGAGAGCTTCGCCTTCCGGCTCAGCTCCTTCTTCACCACGACGGACCGGTACAGCGCCTGCATTACTGCAGACGCCGCACCAATCCGTCTGTCCAACTCCCGCTCCATTTTACCCTCACTCGTGAACAAGACCCCGAGATACTTGAACTCCTTCGCTTGAGGCAACAACTCTCTCCCAACCCGGAGGGAGCACTCCACCGTTTTCCGGCAGAGAACCATGGCCTCAGACTTGGAGGTGCTGACTCTCATTCCGACCGCTTCACACTCGGCTGCAAATCGCCCCAGTGCATGCTGAAGATCACGGTCTGATGTAGCCAACAGAACTACATTGTCTGCAAAGAGCAGGGATGCAATTCTGAGGTCCCCAAACCGGACACACTCCTCACCTCGGCTGCGCCTTGAGATTCTGTCCATGAATATCACAAACAGAATCGGTGACAAGGGGCAACCTTGGCGGAGCCCAACACCCACTGAGAACGTGCTTGATTTTGTGCTGAGAATACGGACACAGCTCTCACTTTGTTTGTACAAGGACCGAATGGCACGTACTAACGGCCCCGGCACCCCATACTCACGCAGTACCCCCCACAAGATTTCCCGGGGGACACGGTCATAAGCCTTCTCCAAGTCCACAAAGCACATGTAGACTGGATGAGCAAACGCCCATGCCCCTCCCAACAACCCTGCAAGGGTAAAGAGC
>OMOU01093829.1:0-11161 GCA_900312585.1 Malacocephalus occidentalis
GAAGGCGGATGATGTCACCTTTCCTTGGGGATAATCTGATTTGAATTGTGACGTCACTGCGGTTGGGGGAAACATTCGATGGTTTGGACCAACCGTGTGCAAACGCGGTGTCCGGCGTGACGCGGCAGATGTCAGGAGGCTAAGCGGTGGAGGGGTGTGTGTGTGTGTGTGTCGGCTACAGCAGGAGCCCATGCTCAAGTCTCCTGTTACAAAGCACAGCTCTGTGCTGGCATTGGGCCACTGATTGATGCGTTGCACCAATGCATCAATAAGCCCAAAGAGCACCATTGGCTACATAAAGGGACATTTCTCACATATTTAAGTTAGCTATCGTGCAAATAATTTGATAATCATTTGTCAGGAGGTTTACGACAATCACAGTATACAGTCGTAGTCTATTTATTTATTAAAAAAAAAAAAAAAAGACAAACCATAATATACTTATTTTACATTTTGTATAATTTTCTTGTTTCCACTGTCCTGTTCTAATCTGGGAACAGTCGTTGTTTGCGGAGAAGACTTCTGTTTCCCTTCTTCATGCGGAGGGTATATTTCCCTTCCCGGTGTTTCTAGTGCTTTAGTTCCCTCCGTTCCTCCCGGAGTCTCCTTGTTCGGAGGCCCCCGAGCCGCGGTGCTCCAGCCCAGCTATGTGTGCATGGTGTGCCGAGCCTACTGAACACCGAGACAACAAGCGGCCCGTTATTCCCCTTCTCTTTCTTCCAAGTTCCTGGCCTCTATTGAATAAAGACACAGCAGCGGCGGCGGCGGCGGCGGCGGCAGCAGCACAATACAACTATGGTAACTGGAGTGGAAGTTATTTGGCCATTGGCCCTGCACTGAATTAATGACTGAAAATATCCCAGTCTCCCCTGCTCCTCTGGCTGCGCTGCCAAATGATTAGCATAAAGTAATTCACATGCCGACGGGGGGGCGTGAGAGAAACTTTCCGCGGAATAGAAGCCTCGCAGAATGTTTTTAACTCAATATTTTTCACATTAACCCACATGACACCATGTGCACGTGCATTTGCTACGGTCGGGGAAGTTGAACTTTGCCGGAAAGAATCGCCTCTCCTTGTTAATACGGCCCGATTCCCCAAGTGGCCATCTTGGTACTTAACACCAGCTTGGGTGTTGGGTCGTTGGGTCTGAATGTGGAAATACGGCTTATTTAAATGGCTGGCTGGGCAATTCCCCCAGTGGTTCCTGGACAATGTCCAGATGGACACTGAGATTGTTGCCTTTGTCTGGAATCTGTGTCAGCGTTGGCTGCTGACCTGGAGTAACATCTATAGACCTATCTCTGGCCTAATGAGGGACCCCAAAATACCCGTTATCTGTTTCCCTGTGTACTGGATTGGTTCCCTGACATCTTCTCTCTCTCCCTCTCTTTCTCTCCTCCTCTCTTTGGCAACATGCCACAAACCCAAATCAACGTCTTTATTCATGTGCAGTGAATCACGACAATGCATGATAATGTAATTCAGCTCTTAAAGGTACACAATACAAACACTTTTAAACAGGCCAATGAAGACTATAATGCATATGTATATAGAATATTTAATTGTTATTACTGAAGATGTGTGTGTTTGTGTGTGTGTGTGTGTGTGTGTGGGGGGGGGGCATGGATGGACACACCTCATGGTCTTCAAGGGTGGTGTGATGTCAACGTAATCCTAGCTTACTTTTACTCAATGTTGCCATCTACTGAGGCCACAGCTACATTGCCTCACTGCATTATCTTCACAGCATATTCTTTTTTTAATTATTCACAGAACAGAACATACGACACATACTTGCACTTGCAATAGATTGACTTATGAATGCATATTTATTTGTGCCTTATTTATACATCCACATATATCCAGATATAGGGCTACTTTAACTATTTCCCAATTTGTACAATCAAGTAGGCCTCCAAATGATGACAGTGATTTCATCACTAAAATCTCAAGGATCAGGTTGGCGTAAATACTTTAGACCGTTCCATTCATTTCACTATTTACAAAGTGAGCTTTAAATAGGCAATATATTTTTGTCTTCTCTCAACATGACTGCATAAGGGACCCATTTTGACTTCTTGACCTAATTGGAAATGATAAAAAGTCACTAGAAGTGACATCACAAAAGAAAAAAATACATAAAACCCACACCATGCATGGTTCATGGACTGCTTTGATTATTCAGTATCTCTGCTTTAAAATCTACTGAATGTTAATTCACGTAGCCATAAAATATATTACATCAGTCACTCAACAAAACACTCAACAACAAAAATGCACTGCCATCAATGTGAATCGCTTTCAGACCACCACATTCAAAAATCTTTGTCAAGGATCCAGCGGAAAAAAACAATGACCATTTGCTATCTTTGGAAAAACTCAAAAGATCCCCTTCCCCACACACATACTCACCTCCCCCAAGACAAATTAAGCTACAACTTGTAAGAATTGTACAAATGTAACCCTAAAGCTCATTGTGCGGTTGAGTGAGCAAAACACAGCCAAAACAAAACTGCTGTCAGATTCAATGACTGCAGGAGAAGTAGAAAGTTGGTTACTCTCATCTCCTTGGTGAACCACAACCGAGAGAACAGACTAAGCATATTAATGCACCATGTCCACAGGGCTGAGGTCTCCTCCTCCAGACAACATATGGAGCACAACTTAAAGAAACACTATGTAAACAACAGCTGCTACCGGCTTAATCACAGGCACAAGAACATTCAAGTTGCTTAACAGAACATATAGTCAGTGTATAGTTATATAGCTACAATATTATTTCAATGAGGTATACAGCTTTCCAGTCAGGTTGTTAATCAAGTGTCAATTTCTTTGAGATTTCCCACAAATATAGCCTATAGGCTTTTAAATATCCTAAAACAGAACCTGAAATCCCTTCCTTTAGGTCTTACTAGATGCTATATTTTCAGCAAATGTACACATGTGCATTTCGACAGTGCAAATAATATATTATTTCAATACTATGTATAACTATGTTAAATTAGCCTTTATATAATATAACATTTCCATTAGCTTAGTTGTCGTGAGCTATAATTATAATCAGGTAATGGACCTATTAACAATATCATAAAATAAAACTATAGACTTCACTGTACAAATGTCATCATTTTTTGAGTAAACCCAATGCCATTCATTTATCTTGTTAATGTGCTGAATTTTAAAAAAATGGGACGAATGGTACTTGCTTTTTTGGTCTATCAATGAACAGCCGTAAGTCACAGCAAACATTCATTTGACGTCCATTTCAAATGTGTCCCAATCGTATATTACCACGTAACAAGGTTGATAAATACTTTATCGCAAACCAGTGCAGATAAAAATGCTTACTCTGTTACCTAGACTGTATGTGTAACATTCAATCCAAAAACCTCCATGATATAATTTGACACTAATATTCAAATTCAAACAGACTCTCTAACTCTAATATTCAGAACATTAAATCATACCATTGTTGTAGTTTACCCAGAAACAATCTGAGATCTCATTCTAAGAGAAAGCAACAAATTCAACCATTAAACTACTGACTGATACACAGTCATTCAGGTAGTATTCGTGGGTCCGTGGAACACAAACATCGCTACGTTATATATATAAACTTTCACGTCAAATATGTTTCGTAGGATCAATTTGTACACGGAACTGTCCAAGCCTCAGTTCTGCATCTGCCAAGTGAGCTCTCGTAGAGACAGTGCATAGTCATTCCTTTCAGTCCAAAATAAATATAAAACAAAAGTCTGGACTTTGCATTTTGTTAAAAGGGCGAGGGATACAAAAGTAAATATTCTCTTTTTACCATTTTAACTTTTGAATGTTCTATATACTGGTTAAGAGGACATTAAATAAATAATATATTATGGATATTCAAGAGCACACATGAATGAATACTAACAATAATGGAATTATCAATACCTAACATAATTGCTTATTTGGCATAGCAATACGAGCAAGAACAGCATTCAAAACTGTCAATGCTGTTCAAGCCTACAAAAGAACACATACAAATCACAAAAAAGTGGCAGGTCTAAAACAGGAACACTACCACCTTTCAAGTAAATTAAAAACCACCACTGACTTCGCATGGTAGGCCTATATCTGTGTACCCTTCTTTTCAGTTAAACATTCAGGTATTATTTTTAAAGTGATCAGTAGTCCTATGAAAATGAAGCATAGATAAACATAAAGGTTGATAAGCAGCCTAAATACACAAATGTGCACATGTCCCTTTTAAAAAAAGCTTTAAAAAGCTTGGCTAACGTTAACAATACTTGTTCCAATTGAAAATAATGAATATACACATATCATATTAGAAGATTCATTTGAACAAAATGAAACAAAATGTAAAAAAAAAAAAGAAGAAACGGTAAAGGAATGACACACGTCTGCGTCTGCTATGAGAGCTCAACCGACGTTGGAAAAATTAAGAACCATCTGTCACGTGAAGCCACCGGTCACTTTGTCTCCGTGCCTTTTGGTAAACAACTCTTGCTGACTTTTCGCTGTGTTACAACGGTGACTTCACCTCGACGTTTCGTAAACACACAACTCATCGACCTGCTACCCATCTCCCTGAGACGGTGAGCCTCATTGCTCACAGGCTGTTTGTGCGATGAGTTTGTTGTTTCTTGTTGCGTACGCCCATGTTTCTCCACGCGTACGACGCGTTTCTCCGGCACTCCCCCCCGACGAGGCGCGTCTCTTCGACGTCTCACATCTGCAGTGGGGAGAAGGCGTAGAAGGGAAACTGGGCCTCGTCCTCGTCCACGAAGAAGCACTGGAAATACGGCATCTCGTCTGGAACAGAGAGTCATCAAAACAGTATGAGTTGTTTTGTGCTTAGCTGGGAAACATTGGGGAGAAAGTGGCAAAAACATTCACTTTCAGTAGCTAGCATATTCATATTAAATGAATTAGATCAATTCAACTTTATTACACATTGCCACATTTTCCAATATAAAAAGAGGAGGTATTCATACCTTCCAGTAAATAGTTGTCGGTCACAGAAGGCTCTTCTGTCAAAATGAAAACATACTCATGATCATAACAAGGAAAATAAGGAGGCTGTTGTACATTTTAAAAACAGCTGTCACGCATGTCACACATAAAATCTACTCTGTATACTTTGGAATCCTCCACCATAGCTACATTCAATATACAATATACAGTACCATTTTCTTTCTCTGCTTTTGCAGTCTTCTTCTCAACTGATTTTCCTGAGCAAATGAGAAGATAATCACATATTAATTCACATATAATTCACATGTTTCTGTGAAACCAACGTAAACCAAGTAAGTGAACCAAACACCAAATTCGTGACATACCCTTTTTCATGGTCTCTTGTTTCTCTTCTGGAAAATAAAAAACAAATCAAAAAAGGAGAGTAAACTTGTGTTATTCAAGTAATAACAAAACTTACACATTAACGTATAATAAGTCAACAAATTTGAATGATATTAAATGTATAAACTGCTGCATACTAAAAGTTATCTCCAAATGTCTGTAGGCCTACTCTCTCCACAGGTTGGCAGGTTTGACCTTTTCTTTTGAAATGCTCAGCTGTAATATAGAAATATGTATGCGTCGCCATGGTATTCAGCACAGCACAAACCCCAATCCACTATCTTGACTTGCTGTGGGCTTATTGGCAGGTTGGAACTCACACTGTGTAGTTTCAACCCCACACTGTGTAGTGTAGGACACACATACCTATTGTTAGGTATATATATATATATATATATATTGAGTTTGAAAAGTATCTAATAGATTCCCAAATGAATATTTCTGGCTTCTGATTGCAGTTCACCTTCCACCTTCACCAACAATTAGTTGCTAGTGGAAAACCACCACAATGAACGGGTGGAATACTTAATGGCACTCAAACTGTCAAAATGGGCCGAGAAACAGGTTCCTGTTGGGATATTGCATGAACGGTGAATGGCAACATCGTAGAAGCACAAGGGTTGTCTTTGTTAGTCCACGGCCCGCCACCTGCCCACAAATGTTTCTGGCAAGCAGCTGACACATGTAAAACTAAATGACAGCAGTAAGGTTGTGGTGTCAAATAAGACTGCTGAAGGCATACTGGGTGAGGTTCATATCAGCACAAGCACAGCGTAGCTCGTATCTGGCCAATGCCCACAATATCTTGCCTTGACCAAACACTGCACACTAAACACCGATTGCTTGACCTTTAGACTTTTTTTGTACCTTTCTTTTTAGGTGGAGAAACAGTCTTCTTTTTTGGCTTCTCGTCCTCTGTTTCAACAGAACACGTATGTATTATTCATATGTACTAAACAACACATGCCCATACTCACACACACACACACATATTGATCATGGATTAGCGGTCAGGATAGCGGTACCTGTGATTTTCCTTGCTGGTGGGGGGATAGCCCGCTTTGGTGCTTCTATGTAACGGGATACAAACACAGGAACTCAGAAATATGACACAATGTGTTCTTCAAAATAGCAACAAAATAGGACATACAATGGAATGGAATAGAAGGGAAGGTAATGTAAAGTAGTAGAAAATATGTCTCTATGATAATTCACCAATAGCAGGATAATGTAGTGTACTCTTGGATTACTCTGTGGTCAACATACAGAGATACAATAACACCTCATGTTTTTTTACACTTTCATAGTCAGTCCTGCCCTTTGACCTCTGAATGCTTAGTTCCAGACACAACCAGTTTCAACTACAGGACAGAATGTTCAAATCATATATCAATGAATTACTAGTATCGTCAGGATATACAAACTAATAAAAGTGGCTACGTCAAGGACATCCAAAATTCTGGTTACGTTTTGGTCCACATGGCAAATGTTAAAATACCCAGCCAACCCAATTTACCTTTTTTCAATCGCATTGCCTTCATCCTCTCCTTTGTTAGAGTGGCATTTTTGTGCACAGCTTCAACTACTGTCAATATAGATAAAATACATTTTTAATGTTTTAAAGTTAATTTTTTTGTTTTGTCATATAAGTCTACTCCTTGATAGATTATGCCGAGATGTAGTTTTGGTTTTTCACGAGGAATGTGACAAATCAGTCCAATCAAATATCACTTACCTATCTTTGATGTCATTAATTTGGCCTTTTCCTTTGCTACTCCAGATTCTAACACAAGAAGATAACATTTGTTTTGTTTTTAGATATAATAATATCCAGATATCCAATTAAATTGTCTCAATAAATAAAGGCTCCATACCTTTCACTGTTGGTGCACCTTTTGCATTACATAACATTTCATTTCATTATGTGTGTATATAAGTATGTATTGGGAAGTGGAAAGTGGTTTTCACACGCGTACCTTTTGTTGAGATAGCTGATTTGGGTTTTTCTTTCTCTGCTTGAATAAACCAAATAATGAAAAACTTTAAAAATTTTAAAAAAATAGTGAAATTCATGCATTGAAACACAAAGATGTATCAACATTGTATAACTTTAGAGTAAAATCTTACCTTTCTTCAAAGGAGCTGCATTCTCTTTGTCAACTTCAGCGTTGAAATATGTCAAAACATAATATTTGTCAAGATTCAAGATTATTTTTTTCAAGTACAATGGAATGCATACTCCCCATTCACTCCGGCAGTATCATTTCTAAGCATAAATTCTAAACCAAGTAAAAAAGAAGTACCTAATGAGTACAATAAAAGTGACAGCGTAAGACTAACAATACTTTGTATTAATAATGTATTAATGTGCCTGTATGCAGTACAGTAATAGCAACAATAACAACATTGCTGTGTTCAATAACATATAACATATACCACTGTATATTATTTGGGCATATAACAATATAATTACCCTTCTTTGTATGAGCGGGTTTGGATTTTTCTTTGGTAGCCTCGACATCTAAAAGAAAAAGAAAACATAATTTTCAATCTGACATAAAGACTTTTCACGATTTATTGTTCCTTTTATTTTGATGCCATCCCTTTAACTGCAAATTCAAATTTCAGCGCAAGTGAGGGCCAGAGTTTGAGCAGCTTACCTTTCCTTGCTGACTTGGCCTTGTGTTGTGTTTCCTCTGGCTCCACTACTGTGAATCCATGACAGTATAACGCATATTAGAAAGAAGCTATTGTAGGATTCATAGTCAGTTCACAAGGTGATTTAGTGAAAACTTGATACAGGAGGGAATGTCAACTAAACACAGTAGGAAGGCAGGTAGGAGGCTGACATATGGAAATCTATTGTAATTCTGTGTTATTGGTTTTATGTCGTTCACCATTAATACAAATTATTTATATCTAACAAAAATGTGAAATCTTAAGGATTTATATTTATGTGAGGAAATATCGTAGGGTGCTTGGTAGCAAACAAGTGGTCAACACTAAGCTCATACTGGTACCTTTCTTAGCAGGGACTGCTTTGGTTTTCTCCTTAACGTCTTTGGAGATCTTTTCTTCTAAGAATAAAAAAACATTGGAATGTCAAAACTTAACAAGCCAGAATGTTATAAACCTATACTATATAACACGATAATATACTGTTAAATAAAATACACAAGAACATTTGCTGTAGATATTTTGTAGGATTTTGAAGGCTATTTGGCTAAAACAAATACAATGTTGTACCTGGTTTTGTGACGTTAAGGTGTGACTTTTTAAGGGCAGCAACTGTTTCCTTTGTGTCAGCTTTTAGCATCTTGATCGGCTTCTTCAATCCATCCTCTGAAATTTTAAAACAACTTTGAATGAATCTCAATTAATAATGAAAGTTGAAGTCGTGATTCAATTCCGTTAACAATTGTGTTAAGTATTTAAAGTATTCTTTGTGCTTTTTCAAACTGTTTCAGTCATTAATTTGTGCATGTTATTTGTTTGCATACCTATTTTGAGTCTACCGAGAGCTGTCTTCTTTCTAGGAAGTTCAACTTTTCTCTCTTTCTTCTCATCTTCTTTTGGGATCTCTGAATACATTAGTAAAAACACATTTTCCAAAATAAGAACACTTCTGGTGCCCAGGTTATAGATTAATACGCTGATAGCTGCGTCCCTGTTACCTCACCTGATTTTGTAACATTGAGATGCTCCTTTTTCAAAGGAGAAAATGTGGTCTTCCTGACAACCCGAATTGCCTTTGGAGATTTCTTGGGTTCATCGTCTGAATAAAAACAGGATGTAACCGGTCCAGATTAGTGGAATATAAAATTGAAAACACTACATGACAGCATGAGGACTGTACACACTGGCAGTTTGTATCCATAGGATTAAGGATTTGGGAGCTTTTGAACATAACATAACAAAACATATGGCATTTGGTGTTTTTGGTGTTATCATTTGGCTATTTATCCAAAGTTTCTTGCACCACTGCAAGTGCATTAAAGGTGCAGTCAGGTCAGTGTGGAGGATTTAGTGACATCTAACAATCGTACCTGTTATTTTCTTATGGTCTTTGGATGGTTTCTGCATTTCCTTAGAGGGTTCCTTTGCTTCTTTGGAAGGTTTCTTAACTTCTTTTTCTACTTTAGGTGGCTTTGTTGGTTCTTCTTCTTTCGGTTTCTTCACCTGTTTTTCATCCTTTGGAACCTTCTCAGCTTTAGTTTCCTTTTTAGGTGGTTCCTTTGCTTCTTTGGAAGGTTTCTTAACTTCTTTCTCTACTTTAGGTGGTTTTGTTGGTTCTTGTTCTTTGGGTTTCTTCACCTGTTTTTCCTCCGTTGAAACCTCAGATTTAGTGTCCGCTTTAGATGCTGCCTTTGGTTCCTTAATTTCTTTGGAAGGTTTCTTAACTTCTTTCTCTTCTTTAGGTGGTTTTGTTGGTTCTTGTTCTTTAGGTTTCTTCGCCTGTTTTTCGTCAGGTTTCTTCACCTGTTTTTCATCCTTTGAAACCTCAGGTTTAGTGTCCTCTTTAGATGGTGCTTTTGGTTCCTTCACTTCTTTGGAAGGTTTCTTAACTTCTTTCTCTACTTTAGGTGGTTTTGTTGGTTCTTGTTCTTTGGGTTTCTTCACCTGTTTTTCCTCCGTTGAAACCTCAGATTTAGTGTCCGCTTTAGATGGTGCCTTTGGTTCCTTCACTTCTTTGGAAGGTTTCTTAACTTCTTTCTCTTCTTTAGGTGGTTTTGTTGGTTCTTGTTCTTTGGGTTTCTTCACCTGTTTTTCCTCCGTTGAAACCTCAGGTTTAGTGTCCTCTTTAGATGGTGCTTTTGGTTCTTTCACTTCTTTGGAAGGTTTCTTAACTTCTTTCTCTACTTTAGGTGGTTTTGTTGGTTCTTGTTCTTTAGGTTTCTTCACCTGTTTTTCGTCAGGTTTCTTCACCTGTTTTTCCTCCTTTGAAACCATTTCAAGCTTAGTGTCCTCTTTAGATGGTGCCTTCAGTTCCTTTGCTTCTTTGGAAGATTTCTTAACTTCTTTAGGTGGTTTTGTTGGTTCTTCTTTAGGTTTCTTCACCTGTTTTTTGTCCTTTGAAACCTTCTCAGGTTTAGTTTCCTCTTTAGATGGTTCTTCGCTTCTTTGGAAGGTTTCTTAACTTCTTTCTCTTCTTTAGGTGGTTTTGTTGGTTCTTCTTCCTTGGGTTTCTTCACCTGTTCTTCCTCCTGTGAAACCTTCTCAGGTTTTGTTTCCTCTTTAGATGGTTCCTTCGCTTCTTTGGAAGGTTTCTTAACTTCTTTCTCTTCTTTAGGTGGTTTTGTTGGTTCTTCTTCCTTGGGTTTCTTCACCTGTTCTTTCTCCTGTGAAACCTTCTCAGGTTTAGTTTCCTCTTTAGATGTTGCCTTTGGTTCTTTTGAAGGTTTCTTAGCTTCTTTCTCTACTTTAGGCGGTTTTGTTGGTTCTTGTTCTTTAGGTTTCTTCACATGTTTTTCATCAGGTTTCTTCACCTGTTTTTCCTCCGTTGAAACCTCAGGCTTAGTGTCCTCTTTAGATGGTGCCTTTGGTTCCTTCACTTCTTTGGAAGGTTTCTTAACTTCCTTCTCTTCTTTAGGTGGTTTTGTTGGTTCTTTGGGTTTCTTCACCTGTTTTTCCTCTGTTGAAACCTCAGGTTTAATGTCCTGTTTAGATGTTGCCTTTGGTTCCTTCGCTTCTTTAGGTTTCTTAACTTCTTTCTCTTCTTCAGGTGGTTTTGTTGGTTCTTCTTCCTTCGGTTTCTTCACCTGTTTTTCGTCCTTTGAAACCTTCTCAGGTTTAGTGTCCTCT
>OMOU01093831.1:0-22240 GCA_900312585.1 Malacocephalus occidentalis
AGCATATCGTATGTTGGTAATGTGCTCAGAATGGCACTTCATGACTCTCACCCCAGCCATTATGCAGGCTACCTTTCAATTATGAAAGTTAAGAATGCTTCAAACCGGCTCTATTCTTATCTTTATGTACCAGAGCAATATATTGCGGTCACTTTTTCCACAAATGTATTATTGCAAGTCGCTTTGGGTAAAATGTGAATGTGATTCTGTAAATGTAATGTTGGTGCTCAAGATCATGCTAGTGTTAGGGCTAATGGGCTAATGGGCTAATGGGCTAATGGGCTAACGTTTAAGCCAATATTTCAGGGCAAGTAAACACCACCGCCGAAATGAGCGAGAGAAGCGTTGGCAGGAAACAGCTGCATGTCATGAGTCCGTATGCACCAGCGTTTTCTTTTCTTTTTTTTTGAAACCAAAAAGCGCTTCAGACTCAAACAAGGAGCTTTAGAATGGGGGCCAGGTCTGCTGACGAGCCTTTTATTCACTGCAGTATGAGCACTCAGGTCAGACAGCAGCACTTGGAATGGAACAGCATGGCCTCAGAATCACACAGTGTATGCCCAGCTTTAGCCTTTTGAAGGTGCGGTGTGTACAAGTTCACGGCATATTGTGTCACGGACATCGCAGGTACATTTTCATTCATAGTCCTGTGAAAATGAGAATAGTTGTTTTCATTAGAAGGAGCCCTTCGTATCAACATGCTGTGCTCTTTCACAGAGGCCGTCGTTTTACACCTCCATAATTCTACAGGAAAACTGGAAGGGGCAAACGGCACGAGACATGGCACGTTTTTAATATTATCATTGGTCATTTCATATTAAATTAGCTATCTTATTTGTAAGCTACGACCTTGCAGACTAAATAACTAAACACAATTCATAAATCAATCAAGGAACCTTATCAATTGTCGCTTGGCTACTCAATGTTGTTATAGGTGATGACCAGGGCCGAATTACCCAATGGGCATTCATGCCACAAGCAGCAGAGAATATATACATGTTTTGTTTTGTAATCATTTGAGTGGGATTTATATAGTTAGCTTTTTTACATATAACTTTATGATTGATAAAATAGGATTTGATTGGTAAAATACAGTAACAGTCTGTGTTACACCTGCATTCTTAACGTTAACGTTTACCTTGACCTATAAGCTAGGTTGCTAACATGAATGAAACAAGCAAGCGTGTGCAGCCAATGAAAGAGAAAAAGAAGAGAGGGAGGCGTTACTATTACGAACTGTGCCATCAATTGACAAACAAAAGCAGGATGAAAATGCTGTTAACATTAATGTTCAGCAAGATGAGACGCAGCCCGAGTGGAGGAGTAGAGCTGGAGAGACATAGTCAGGAGAGAGACAATAAATATAAGATATGTTAAGGCTTTTTGTCAAGGTAGGCTTTCAATGGTTCATTTTCATTTTCCAATGAGGTACAGTGCTGTCTATGTCCTGTATAGTGTGCATGATGTATAGAGAGACGAAAAGCTCAGCCACCAACCTTACAGGCAGCTTACAAGTACCTACTCCCACCTCTCACAGGAAGGTGAGAGGGGTGGGTGTTCTGTTTGCTGCAATCTGCACGCTCACCACTAGATGCCACTGAATCCTACACACTGTACCTTTAATGCTAATCTTAATACTAAGTATGAAGGATAATGCTGTTGTGAATGCTAATGTTATAACTAATGCTAATGATTAATGGTAATGATAAATGCTAATGTTTGCTGTCAACATGTGTTTCTTCCTCCAGATGAAAATGGACAACTGACCTTCAGATGACCTGTTCATTTGAGCTACATCAAAGTTTGCTTGTATCTGAATACTTATAGCGCATACGCATACGAGAGTGTACTTATGAATACTTGTATAACCTTTGTAAGCCTCTCTTAGGGTTAGTTGGACCATTTGATCACTTTGTGCATTTGTTGTACGTTTCATTTGGTTAAGCAGAGCGAGTATAAATATGACTGCAACCAACCAAGTACCAACTCTGTTTTGGTGGAAGAATGGCAGAGTTGCTCATCGGCTTCGACAAGAGACTCGAGACCCACCTGTTCAGAGTTCACCTGGATTCTGCATAACCTTTGTGTAAATGTCAATGTACAATACATTGTCACATACGTTACATCATCAGACACTGCATGCTGCATCATCGGGTGTAGCCTACCTTAAATAGGGAGAATCTTTCCATATTTATATTTGTATTGTTTATTTTCAATTCATCACCTTGCTAAACAAACAATATTTATAAATCAACATGTAAGTAGATGCAACCTTCCAGAGGTTGTTCTTAGAAAATGGATGAAAAATGAATTATATTAAATATATGAACTACAAAACAACCTACTGTTGACATGGCAACCAACGAAAAAAGTGGAGACATAATTCATGAATAAATACACACATAGCATTTGCAGTGCATCATGTGAGTGGGTGTATATAGCAGCTTTATTGACACTGTTGTACCATGTTGTTATGTTGTACCATATCTCTGCTTCTCTTTCTCAACTCTACCTGACACAGTTTCACTAAAAACGTGTACAGTCCTTTGCAGCTTTATTGGAGTAATTTTAGAGCGATGTGCTCATGGTTAACTAAGATATGTACACACGCTTCAAAAATACAAACACTAGTACTGAAACAAACAACAATGCACAGCCAAAACCAGTACATCTGTCAGAAGAAAATTGTTCCCCAAGTTGCTGCTGGTTTTTATAAATATAACTTCATGGTCAATATTTCAATTACAAAGACATACTGTCTGGGACACTTCCCAATCTAGGAAAATTTGTTCACTACATCATCACTATAGATCTACACATCGGCGTGTTCACCCTGCAGTTTTAATATCACACACTTACACTTTACAATTCCCCAACACAAATAAATACACACAGACACACAAACATAGTGTCTTTGTTGGAGGTCCAATCATCAACATTACACACCACATCAGCAACACACTGCTGGCATCCACACTGAAACCTGCTCTTTTGGACGAAATAAACCGGTCTAAACTTAGTGTAACTTAGTTTTTCCACCCTGGGCCGTACTCACAACTACATATTGTGGAGGCAAGTAGTGTTTCCTTTAAAATTCATATTAATATGTCTACTTGAACTAGAAAAACATGAAGCCCTAATGACAGGACCAGAAACACACACACACACACACATCTTCACTGATTGTTTAAAGAAGGGGGCGTGACAAGTGGGAAGGGGGCGGGGAAAAGAGTGGGTCAACAAAGAGGGCTGATTGGAGGGTTTGAGTTGGGGTTACAGGGTGAAGGGTTTATGGTGAAGATAAGGGCTCATTGAAGAGTTCCGTGGTTCAGTTGAGGGCCAAGTGTTTTTACAGCAGGCCATCCAGGTTGTTCTGGGCGGTCTCGGGGGTCTGCGGTGTCTGCGGGGGGCTGGACTGTGTGTGGTAGTCCTGCAGGATGGTGACCACGTCATGGTGGCCAAAATGCACCGCCTCGTCCATAGGGGTGTTCCCCCACCTACACACACACACACACACAGATAAGAATATGTGCGTGTGTGCGTGTGTGCGTGCGTGCGTGCGTGCGTGCGTGCGTGTACCTGTCTTTGGGTACTGGGTTGACTTTACAGGCCTCCAGCAGGAACCTCACAACTTCAGCGTGTCCTGACACACAAGAGCAATGTTTACATTCACCACATCTGTATTTCAAGTGCACCCAAAAGGTGATTCAAGAGCTATTGCATGATATTTTAAGGTGCTGTAGGTAAGAGCTATTAGTACAGGGTGCAATTGATAACTTTTGTAGAGATGAATAATGAATAATGATCCAGAGCTTTTAGAAAGTGCAGAATAAAAGTATTGCTTTTCCTAAAAATATAGAATGATTGTGAATGAACCATTTATAAAATGCTTACGGGTCCCAAATGTATGTTTTGTTTATCTCTTCATTTTCCAATGAGGTACAGTGATGTCCATATTGAATTGGAACTATTCCATACATGTCCTGTATGGTATGCATGATATACTGTATGTTTCTCTGTGAAAGAGGTTGGTATCACACGCACAGTCAGCGCCCAGCTTCACTCCAGTACCCATCCCAAGTAACGTATATATTTAGCTAAGGTATAACTACATTGGAAATGCAATTCTTAACTCTACCATGAAAGATTCATTACGTGACTGAGTTTGTCTATACGGTGGGCTTAAATGGAGGTTGTCTGAATCTATACAGTGAGCTCAAAGGGGAGGTTGTCTGAGTCTATACAGTACGGTAGGCTTAAATTGAGGTTGTTTGAGTCTATACGGTGGGCTTAAAGGTTGTAATTATATGAAGTTGCAGTTCTTTATTTTTGTGATCCAACTATTCATTATTTATTTAACGTTATTTCATCTCACAGAATGCTGGATGTGAATTGAAGAGTAGTGCATTAGCGTAGAACATTGATGAGACTACCTGCCCTGCTATCTATTGGGAGTGAAAGGGGAGTAAGCATTCCATTGGCAATAAAGAATCTTGAATGTGAAGGTAATGCACACATCTCACCACTAGAATGTATACGTTGTAACAAGGGGCCATATGTTACTTTACCTTCTGCAGCAGCCACGTGAAGAGCTGTTCGCGAGTCGTAGTCCCTCTGCTCCATGTCCATGGAGGACAATGCAAACCTATGGACACGCACACACACGTAAGTTTAAAGGGGAGGTTGTAGTTCTGCGGTAGGTCAAAAGGGGAGGTTGTAGTTCTATGTAGTAGGTTTAAAGGGGAGGTTGTAGTGCTATGTAGTAGGTCAAAAGGGGAGGTTGTAGTTCTGCAGTAGGTTTAAGAGTACCTCCTCAGAGCTGAAACATCTCCAGTGTAGGCAGCAAATAGCAGATTAATCACTGACTTCACCTGCAAGCAAACAGCAAAGGGGCAAAGGTCACATGCTTTGTCTGGAAATAGTGGCCAGCTCAGCGAGTTCAGCCAGCAGGCAGACAGACACCTACCCTCTGGTCTCCCCCCTCTCTGCGGGGGTCCAGTTTCTTGGCAAAGTGTCTCAGGTTATCATAGTTGTGGAAGTTACACAGAGACACCAGGTCCTGAAACCAACCAATCACACGTTACTACTGACCAACCACACTATTATATACTATTAAACTATTATAATAGCAACCAACCAATCACAGACTTCAACAGTGGCTACGATGTTGCCAAACAAGTGTTTCCTTTGAAGCTTCCTTTGAAGCATTAGCATTAGGCATTAGGAGTAAAGCTAGAGCATACTCACGTTAGAATTCAGGAAATCTGTAGCATAGCGTTAGCATTGAATCTGTAGTGTTATCAGTGAAGCGGTAGCGTACTAGCGTAAGTAGTGAATCTGTAATGTAGCATTATTATAGTGTACTAGCATTAGCTGTACAGCTGTAGTGTACTAGCCTTAGCAGTGAACCTGTAGCATACTAGTGTTAGCAGTGAATCTGTAGGATACTAGTGACATACAGTGCAGAACTGGATGCCTCTGACGCTGTTGCCCAGCTTGTCCAGTGGGGGTGACCAGCACATGATGCCCATCACGTTGGGCACCACCAGCAGGATCCCCCCGGCCACCCCCGACTTCGCCGGCAGCCCCACCTGGAGAAGAGATTTCATGACTCAGCCCTTCAGGATAAATGCCAATAGACCAACAATCACATCGTTCATTGTTCTACAGTCAAATTGACTTGGGATCTGTTTTAATGATTTTTTTTAAGGTTGTAGGAGTTACCAATGTTACGATGTAATCAATGTTATGGGGGTTATTGCGGTTGTGGGTTACCAAGCTTACGGGGTTACAAGTTTATGTGTGGCCAAGCTTACAGGGTTACCAGGGTTAGATAGGTTGCAGGGTTATCAATGTTACAGCGTTACCACCAGTAGACATTGATGTGATACTGACATGGAAGGCGAACTGTCCGGAGAAGTCGTACATGCCACAGGAGTGCATGAGGCTGAGTGTGTTCCGCACTGCCTCTGGGCTCAACACACGCTCTCCTGTGATTGGACAGAAGCCGCCATTGGCCAGCGTGGCAGCCATGACGCTGGCGCTTTCGCAGGTGACTTCAATGGAGCACAGCTAGCAGGGAGGAGAGACCATTATGATTAGCTCACTCGCTAACTCAACAGCTAGCATGAGGAGAGACAAATTTACTTGGTGTAAGTCGCTTTGGATAAAAGCAAATACCCAAATACCCTAAATGTAAATGAGAGACCATTAGAATTAGCTCACTGGTTAACTCAACAGCTAGCAGGGAGGTCAGACCATTAGAATTGGCTCATTGGTTAACTCAACTAGTTAGCCAATTTTCAATAAGGGTGAGGACTGTATTGCCGTTTTCACAGGTCTCTAAAAAAAGCTGACAGCTCCAAATCGCCCAGAATGCTGCTGCTACAGTTTTAACTCAGCCTAAGAAAGCAGACCACATTACTCCAGTGCTCAGATCACTGCACTGGAGTTTAAATTAGCACGAGTAATGTGCAAAGTATTACATGGCCAAAATACATTTCTGATCTGCTTGTGTGCTGTGAGCACACTATAGCATTTACTGTACATTTACTGTACATTTACTGTACATTTTATGAGTTATATTTATTGGATTTGACATTTTTCCCTTTCTTCCACGTTAAAAGGCCTTGTGTTTGAATGGCGCTATATCAATAAACTTGTACTGTCTTACCGATGACATGTCATCTAAATTTGCACATAATAATAGGCGATGAACCAAAACTGGACATATGGCTAGTGTTGCTGTTGATTTATCGCAATAGAACAAATGTTTGTTTATCCATGCCATTGTTTATTGTTTACCTGGAAATAGAAATCCAAGATGGATGTCATGTCTGTTCCCTCTGGGAAACACTGAAAGAAAAAACAAACTGATCAGAACTGAAGACCAGGGAGGCCACCCTACTAGTTGGTAGCGTATATCTAGCCATCATAGGTCTGGGTGGACTCTCCCGCATGTGATGTCACAAATGTTACATTTGCTCTATGCTCTTACTTTCTTCTCCTTCAGGTAGTAGCCAATAGCAAAGTTCCTGTCTCCAGACTCTCGTTCTGACTGGAATCTGCAAGGGACAAACTATGAATCTATTGCTCTGTAACATTATATTCTGGGGAGTACTGTACTTTTTTAAATACTTTATTATTTTATTATTATTATTATTATATACCTTATCTCCTTACAATGTAAGCCATTCCTTGTGTAACCCTTCAATTGAAAGACAGCTGGGGCATATCATCTACTGAACTTGGTCGTCCTAATAGGCTACATCGCACAAGTTCTGATCATAACTGATACGTGACTTGATAAATACATACTTCTTCCAAATGCAGGACGCAACTCGCAATTAAACTACTGTCCATCACTCCCGTCTCACTTTCCACATAATACAGACACACTACAAACCAATTACAAACCCACCAAGTGATTGCAATAACAATAAAATCATATTTGTATTATAAATATGCTTTAAGTTGCTCTTTGACTTGCTTGTTCATTGGGGTTACTGGTCTAGGGTTTGAGAGGTTATTAATTACGGTTAAAAGTTCCTCCTGTCAAAAATGCATTGTGGGTTATCCAAGCAAATGTAGTGTCTATAGTTTGCACACTACGAATTTCGCTGGAACTAGTACACTAACCGGATACTTTTAGTGCACAATTTATTGCATCATATGTGGAAATCTGATTTTGGACCTACTACACATTTTTTACACCAAATATGGATGGATAGAGATAATGTTGTAGGTTCCCCTTGAAGTACTATTGTTTGTAGTAAAGTAAGTATTGTAGTGTAGTAAATTATACTTACGTGGCATTGCTGAAGCCCACATACTCATTTCCTGCCAATTTGTTCATGAAGTTCATGACCTAGAGAATCAAGCCAGATCCCCACCACATACACACCAGATCCACACCACACTGGAAGTTAGAGGTCCTTTTGACTGTAGCAAGCTATAGCACACACACACACACACACACACACACTGTTGTGTACTTACATAGTCAAATTTTTCAGCATTGCTCGCTCCTTGCTGTAAACCAGAGATACTCTGTTACAAACGACAGCAGTACAACTCCTATCTAGTGTAAGCATAGCCATTCATTAGGATTCATTTGTCAATTACAATTAATGTCTTAACATCAGATTAGTGATGAGTTTTAAATAAGAGTTATTAACTAAATGATTAACTCACGTACTATTTCCTAATAGTTAAACTTCCCCCCAAATCAAGGAGTTACAATTAGGATTATGGTTACTAATATTATTCACATTTTTCGGATTGCCCTGACACGTGACCTCAACTGACCTCACCTGCTGGGGACCAATCACGACACACAGTTTGTTAAACAAATGTTAAGGACTACAGTGTGTGTATCTGATGAAGTGTCTGGTTAGTTAGACTACTACAGGTAACCATCATCTGGAGAACCTGCTCAAAACATCTAGTTTGATCTAGTGAACTAGTCAAAGTCTCTGGTTAGTTATTCTACTCTACATCCCCTGACACCGATTGGCTAGACGGTCATAACTAACGATCAGAAAAGGATCAAAAGAAGGGTTGTTATGCAGAGTACGTGGCCACTAGCAGTAGGTTTAGTGGCGAGGCGTATACGCACCTTGTGTGATTGTAAGAGTTATACATTAATATCAGGCTCCTTCTCCTTCACACCAAACAAAGAATATGTCAATAAGAAAGATTTGCCAACATCCACACGGGCCCTAGATCCTAATGCTGTGAACATACGACATGAACACACAGCTGTCAGACACAGGCCACATCTGCACTGGCCTCAGCGAGCACCATATTGGACAGCAGCCGCCTGTGTCTATAAGAAGACGCAGCAGAGCAGACCAGTGTAGCACAGCCATCAGGTGGGATACAAGGTCAAAGACGGGCCACCATATACTATATTCTATATAGTTCTATACAATCTGCTGCCATCTGATACCAACATCACTAACTACATCACACTGCGCCGCTGAAGGCTCGACAACAGGCGTAGGGATTGGCCAATGGTGAAAGGCTGCAGACTAGGAGCCAATCAGATTGTGCCTTTATTGAGGTGATACAAGAGCAGTTGGTTAGGTGTGGGCGAGCCAGTGATGGTCTCTCTCTCTCTCTCTCTCTGTCTGTCCGTTTTAATCCCCTCATAGAGATTATGTATCGTCGATAATCTCTTCATATTATCTAATCCACTGGCGCCACACACCCACGCACACCAACAGACCTTTTATGAAATATTATTCTTTATCTTATACCACATCATCAGATATCTTATAGCATTTCACCAGCGACTGTCTGGTCATGGTGGGTTTCAGATCACCAGTTACAGCAACGCTAGTAATACATCAGTAAATGTTGCTGGTATTAAAGATGCTTTTGTATTTTACCAAATACTAAATAAAGTGTGATAGCGTGTGCTGTACCTTAATGAGGGACGTACACACGATGGCTCCAGCATTCACCATGGGGTTGTGGGGTTTATCTGGAGAACATCAATAACACAATGACATCACAACACAACATCACAGCAATACATAACACCATGACATCACAACACCATAACATGACATCACAACACAAGATCAAAAAATAATATCACAACATGACATCACACTGACTGATTTCATCAGAAAGAGACAGACAGAGGAACAGACAGACAGACAGGCAACGCAGTCAGGCAGAGAGAGAGACAGATAGACAGAGAAGCAGACAGAGAGATAGACAGGCAGGCAGACAGAGAGACAGACAGGCAGACAGACATGCAGGCAGGCAGGGGGACAGACAGACAGCCTGTCTCACCGTCCTCGTTGAGGAAGAGTTTATTGAAGCGCAGGCCGCTGGGCTCCTTTCCGATGAAGCGGTGCACGTAGTCGGTGCCATGGTCGTGCACAGCGATGGCGTACTTCAGGGGCTTCACACAGGACTGCAGACAGAATGGAACCTTTGTGTCCCCAACCGTGTGTCTGTGAGAGAGACAGGGAGGGAGGGAGACAGGGAGGGAGCAAGAGAGACAGGGAGGGAGGGAGAGACAGAGCCAGGGAGAGAGAGAGAGAGAGACAGAGATACAGAGGTATTGATGGAGGGTATACCATAGCGGTGCGGTATGGAGAGAAGGTCCAGGGCAGCGATCTTCAACTGGTGGCCCACAGGATTTCCCGGGGGACTCGGTCATAAGCATTCTCCAAGTCCACAAAGCACATGTAGACTGGATGAGCAAACTCCCATGCCCCTCCCAACAACCCTGCAAGGGTAAAGAGCTGGTCCACTGTTCCACGGCCAGGGCGGAAGCCACATTGCTCCTCCTGAAGTTGAGGTTCAACAATCGGCCGGAGCCTCCTTTCCAGCACCCTGGAATAAGCTTTCCCGGGGAGGCTGAGCAGTGTGATCCCCCGATAGTTGGAGCACACCCTCCGGTCCCCCTTTTTGAAAATGGGGACCACCACCCCGGTCCGCCACGCCACAGGTACTGTCCCCGACCCCCACGCGACATTGAATAGGCGTGTCAGCCACGACAGCCCCACAATGTCCAGAGCCTTCAGCATATCAGGGCGAATCTCATCCACACCTGGCGCCTTGCCACCGGAGAGCTGTTTGACTACTTCGGCGACCTCTTGCAAGAATATGGGTGAGCCTCCCCCTGAGAATTCGAACTCTGCCTCTTCCCCAGAGGGCATGTTGTTCGGGTTCAGGAGTTCCTCAAAGTGTTCTTTCCACTCGACAACATCCTCAGTCTGGGTCAGCAGTTCTCCTCCCCGACTGAGTACAGCCTGAGCTAAGCCCTGCTTTCCCTTCCTGAGTCGCCGAACGGTTTGCCAGAACTTCTTTGAGGCCAACCGAAAGTCCTTCTCCATGGCCTCCCCGAACTCCTCCCACACCCGGGTTTTTGCTTCGGCGACCGCTGAGGCTGCAGCCCTCCTGGCCTCCCGGTACCCGTCTGCTGTTTCGGGAGACCCCTGGGCCAACCAAGCCCGAAAGGCCTCCTTCTTCAGCCTGACGGCTTCCTTCAGCGTCTTAGGTTGCTGCCACGACAGGCACCGACAGCCTTCTGACCACAGCTCCTAGCCGCCGCCTCTGCAATGGAGGCTCTGAACATGGCCCACTCGGATTCCATGTCCCCAACCTCCCCCGGGAGACGAGAAGTTCTTCCGGAGGTGGGAGTTAAAGACCCTACGGACAGGGGCTTCCACCAGACATTCCCAGTTCACCCTCACTACCCGCTTGGGTTTACCAGGTCTGTCCAGCAGCCTCCCCCGGCATCTGATCCAACTCACCACCTGGTGGTCAGTTGACAGCTTTGCACCTCTCTTTAGCCGAGTGTCCAAAACATGCGGCCGCAGATCTGCTGATACAACAACAAAGTCGATCATTGATCTTTGGCCTAAGGTGGCCCGGTACCAGGTACACTTATGAGCCACCTTATGTTCGACCATGGTGTTTGTAATGGCCAGTCCATGACTAGGACAGAACACAACAACAAAGCACCACTCTCGTTCAGATCAGGCAGGCCGTTCCTCCCAATCACCCCCCTCCAGGTTTCTCCATCTTTGCCCACGTGCGCGTCCTCCAATAGAACTATGGAGTCCCCGGATGGCACCCTTTCCAGGATGCTCTCCAAGGACTCCAAGAAGGCCAGATACTCTGAACTGCTGTTTGGTGCATAAGCACACACAGCAGTCAGAGCCTTCCCCCCATTGACTTGCAATCGCATGGAGGCGACCCTCTCGTTCACCGGGGAAAACTCCAACACAGCGGCGCTCAGCCGGGGACTTGTGAGTATCCCTCACACCCTAGGCAACTCCGGAAAAGTAGAGAGTCCAGCCCCTCTCCAGGAGTTTGGTTCCAGAACCGGCGCTGTGCGTGGAGGTAAGCCCAACCATATCTAGTTGGTACCGCTCCACCTCCCGCACCAGCTCCGGCTCCTTTCCCGCCAGCGAGGTGATGTTCCATGTCCCTAGAACCAGTCGGCGATGCTGGGGATCCGCGCGCCCAGGACCCCGCCTTTGCCTACTGCCCGGTTTGCATTGCACCCAACGCCAATGACTCTCCCTGCAGGTGGTGGGCCCACAGGGAGGCAGCTCTTCAGGCTTGGTGTGTTTTTAGATGAAAAACACATCAAGCTTATTTCCCTTTGAAATCGGTAGATGTCCAGCAGTGCCATCAGCTCAGAACTGCCAGAAACCAGTGGGACCCAGGTACACCCATCTACTGTCTGGTGAAGTCTGGCCAGAAGCAGTCTTCATGGAAGAGTTGCAGTCAAAAAGCCATACCTCCGACATGGAAACAAGGCCAAGCGACTCAACCATGCACAAAAACATAGGAACTGCGGTGCAGAAAAATGGCAGCAGGTGCTCTGGACTGATGAGTCAAAATGTGAAATTGTGATATTTGGCAGTAGCAGAAGGCAGTGCGGTACAATAATGAGTGTCTGCAGGCAACAGTGAAGCATGGTGGAGTGCAACTTTGGGGCTGCATTTCTGCAAATGGAGTTGGTCAGGATTAATGGTGTCCTCAATGCTGAGAAATGCAGGCAGATATTTATCCATCATGCGATACCATCAAGGAGGCGTATGATTGGCCCCAAATGTATTCTGCAGCAGGACAATGACCCCAACCATACAGCCGATCTTCAAAAAAAACTATCTTCAGCATAAAGAAGAACAAGAAGTCCTGGAACTGATGGTATGGCCCCCACAGAGCCCTGATCTCAACATCATCAAGTCTGTCTGGGATTACATGAAGAGACAGAAGTATTTGAGGAAGCCTACATCCACAGAAGATCTGTGGTTAGTTCTCCAAGATGTTTGGAACAACCTACCAGCCAAGTTCCTTCAAAAACTGTGTGCAAGTGTACCTAGAAGAATTGATGCTGTTTTGAAGGCAACTGGTGGTCACACCAAATATTGATTTGATTTCTTCTGTTCATTCACTGCATTTTGTTAATTGAAAATAAACTATTAACACTTTTGAAAGCATTCTTAGTTCACGGCATTTTTTCACACCTGCCTAAAACTTTTGCACAGATTTATTTGCACAGATATTTTTCATTTTTTTCAAGTCCGGCCCCCACAGTGTCTGCTTGGACAAATGTAGTTGATGACACCTGGTGTAGTGCATTGTGGGCTATGTAGTACCTCTGTCCATCCACGGTGCAGAGAGACACTGCCCATAGGTCAGGGCTGAAGCGGGCCAGCTGGGGGATGTAGTCCGCCACCTAGAGGACAGGAGGAGATGCTACATCAACAAGATCTTAATGTTCAGCAGTTTTCCAAATACGTTTTTGTTTTATACTCAACTTGGATTCGGTTTGATCACTGAAAGTTCCATTAGTACAGACCAGTGGGGTCTCCATGGTGATGGGGAAAGCCAATCAAAAAAAAGCCACACCCACCTTGCTTTCCTGATCAATCTGACATAACACTGCCTTGCCATCATCTGCTGATATGTCAGGAAGTTACAAAATATCGGAGGTGCAAGAAGTTATTTTCCACATTTATGTATGCTGACTGCATTAAGATAAGGGAGTTAAGATAATGCAAGCTGTACTTTCTTAATTCCAGAAGGGGAATGAGGTTACAACAGAAATAGGACATTAGTAGGATGTAGCATAGTTCCTACTACAATGCCACAAAAGTGGCTTTAGTTCGGGGCTCCTCCAAGCACACAGGCTGGTGGTTGTGGTGTTTGAAGTCCGGTTTATTGTTGTAGGTGAAGAATGGTATGGTATGGTATGTAGCAGATGGAATGGTTGGAATGGTTGGAATGGTTGCTAGCATGCTAGAGCATGCTAGAGAAGAAGAAAAAATAAGACGAGACAGTGTATCTTCACAATGTGAGTAGTAGCAAAGAAAATATCAATTAAATGATTACATTACACACAGGATTGTTAGGGTTCAGCCTCATGATAGATGTAGAAATATAGTTAGACTACATTTTGCTCCCGATTGCTATCTGAAAAATAGTAAGGAATGGTAAGATAACACTCTCATCGTCAATCATTTCATCAGCCACAACACCTCCACCTGTTCCCTGTGTCAATTAACCCTTCCTATTTAAGCTCTGCCTTTCCACTCGCTCAGTGCCAGATTGCATCTTCGCTTACCCATGCAAGACTCTCCAGCATTCCTCCATATGATTACAGATTACCGACTCTGCCTGTCCCTGAACTTCCCGTCTCGTCAAATCCCCAGAAATCAACTCAGCCTTCTGTCCATGACCACAAATCCTGCCTTTGCACTTCCTGGTTCCCGTCTACGACATCGCTTCCCCACGGTACTTCTGCCCTGCTGACTGCCGACCTGGTTCCGGACCCCCTGCTCTTTGCCCCCTGTTTGAGTCCCGACGATTCCCAAGCCCTGTGCCCCCATATATATCCCCATATCACCAGCACACACACTCCGGAGAGCGCTAGCATGTTAGCTGGTTTCCACCTGCGCTGTCATTTCACTTTACCTGCACCCTTTGCGATAGACCTGACTTTCAACACCATTACCGCCTGTGCCTTTGGAGGAGCCCCAAACTAACCCACGTGATGTGGCATTGTGGTAACCATCCTTTGCTACACTGGGGCCCTCCAGGATAAAGGGACACACAGCCACCTCCCAGCACCAGCCCTTCCCTCATGGCAGCGTTGAATGTCAGTGGGGCACAGCAGAGGATGGGGGTGGCAGTGCAGCAACTGCCATGGGCAACCACCTGTAACCAGCCTGGAGCACCCCAAAACCCAGCCATGCTTCTGCCAGGTAGGACAGCAGCCGAAGGCCACGTCAAGCCACATGGCCTGGTGGAGGGTGGCCCTGGTTCCAGGCCCTCCAACTAGCTCCACCACAGCCTAGCTGCCAATCCCCTACCGAGCCCATCCAGACAGCCCAGCAACTCCCACACCCAGAGACACATCTGCTAGTCAAAGTAGCAGCCTAGGCCTCCGGTCTCCAGGATGGAGGGGTAGGGGCATTGGCTGGCCACATTGGGGGTGGGCCTGGACAATCCAGAGTTTCCTCCGCCAACCAAGGAAGCAGCCCCAGATTGGAGGAGGTGGGTTGGCTGATACACTGGGGAGGTTTGTGGGGACAGTGGGGTTGGCGATTTTGCCTTTTGGATGGGGGGGGGTTGCCTTAATAAATATTGGTCTGACATGGAAAAGGCAAATCCTGGACCATTGCCGTCATGGCAGGTCCATATTAACATATAAAGTGATGACGCTTTCTGGTGGTAATGGTAATGGCTCACCTGACCGCCAGGCATTTTCTTGGCGTTGTCGTACAGCTCGTCGATGTGCGCGCAGAAGGGCTGGAAGTCCGGGATTACGAACTTTTTGCGGAACGCCTGAGTCAACAACACGATGTTACTCTGCACACACCTGGAACCACAGAGAGGGTCGTCACAATGACGCACCATAGAACGTAACCCCTAACACAGCAGTGTTAGTGCCTTGCTCTATTCACTGAGCTACACAGGGAATAGAACCCCAAACCTGGCAGTGTTAGTGCCTTGCTCTATCCATTGAGCTACACAGGGTATAGAACCCCTAACCCTGAGTTTCCTGTAGTGTTAGGGCCTGTTAGACCTGAAGGGTTCTAGTTCTAGTTCTAGATGTGACTGGTTCTGACTGGGAGTGATTGGCTACAATTCGAGAACTGCTTCTAGTATAAGAGGCTTGAGGAGGTACTGTTCCATACTTCTTGAAGAGGTGCCGGTCCAGCGCCCCATCAGATGTGGTTTTCATGGTCACCTTGAGCATCTCCATACATTCCTTGAGGCGGGGGTCTCCGGTACGCAGCCCAGTGGCTTTCAGAGCCTGGAGAGATATCGCAGAACAGTGAACATGGATAAGCACGCAGCAAAATATTGTATTTTTCCCGGTTGGCTAAGACCAAATACATTTTGTGTGGATATACTGCCATCTGGGTTTGATCACTGAACATTCCTTTAGTGGTAGACGGGAATGGAGACGGGAAATCTGAAATCTGATCGAATAAAACAAAATCAATGGCACTAATGACCAGTCACATGCAATTTTTACAGTCCCTCATCTGCAGAGATTTTGGTTATAAAATCTTGTAAGAAGTGCCAACATGTTATTGCAACTATATTCCGTAAGAGGTACAATACCTTCCGTAAGAGCCACAATACCTAGAACCAAGCAGTCTAGTGGCCGGGCCAGACAGCAGAGCGCATGATAAATGCAAGCAGGAGGAAAAATGTATGCATTGACAACCAATGGCGAATCTCTGGAAGCAAATATCCTGAATCTCAGAGAGGATGGAAGTCTCACCCTGAAGTCTCAGAGAATTGGGAAGTCTCACCCTGAAGTCTCTTGAGAGTTGGGAAGTCTCACCCTGAAGCCTCTGAGAGTTGGGAAGTCTCACCCTGAAGGCTCTGAGAGTTGGGAAGTCTCACCCTGAAGCCTCTGAGAGTTCGGAAGTCTCACACTGAAGGCTCTGAGTGTTGGGATGTCTCACCCTGAAGAGAGTTTTACCGTGGTGAACTTATGAGCAGGGATCCTCTCCTGTCCCTCTGCGATGGTGTAGAACAAGAGGTCTTCCAGACTGGGGAGGATGCCTGCCTTCCTTCTCCTGCAGACACAGAGAGCAATGCAACGCTAAGGACAGGAAGTGGGATCAGCTGTACAGGAAGTAGCCGAGCGTCTCTCGATGTGGTATACATACAGAATCCTAGTGGAGCAGGTAACGCTTTGGGAAAAAGTTTGGGACTATACAACAATATTTGCTGTGTGTTAAAGGATACTAGTTCAGAGCTAAAAAAAAAACAACAGAGAAAATACCACTCCCTTAGCATAATGCTAAAGGTTGCTAACTTAATGCTAAACAAAACTAGTTATAACATACCTCTATATTTTGGCATGTAATATAATATAGTCCCAATACTTTTCCACAGGTTCCTATCGTAGAGGAAGGTTAGTTTTGATCTACTGATGTTGGAATACCAGACCCAGAGAACCTTTGAGCTTCCTAGACTTGAAGCTCAGAGGTCTACAAGGTTTTAGGAGGTTTATCAGACCCTTCTAAAGGCCCCAAGTCTACAAGGTAGACCTGCTGCCATCGCTCTTTAGAGGGGTTTCGACTTTTCGAGGCCAAACATACCAATTGGTTTGTGGTCAGAATATTGTTGGTATACAATTTACTTCCAGGCGAATTAGAGTACTAGTAACTATACACAATGTAGTTTGGAGTCATCCAAATATGTTATCTGACATTCTGGACTGGTATTCCATGTACATCCAGGAGAGAAGAGGAAGTGTGTTGTTTCTACTTCCTGGCCCTGCAGTGCATCATGGGAAATGATGTGCTATGCTGGGAATATTATGTTATGTGTTTATATTCATCGAACATAATGTGGTATAGCCCATAGAAGGCTGTCTTGGGTGGAATTTTATTGGTCCTTATAAACCTACAAAATGCAATTCTGTCATTTGATAGGCCCTTATTAACCTACAATATGCTATCCCGCAGTTTGATAGATTTTTACAAAGCTACAGTATCGCTATTCTAAAAAATGAATGGTCTTCACAAACCTACAGTAGTCTATCCTAATGTACAATGCGATTGGTCCTTATAAATGAGAGGATGAGAAGCTGGAGGCAGGGCAAGAGGAAAGGGGGGTCACTTCAAAGTAACATTTCACAAAAAAACGTCCTCTACAGAAAAAATGGAAGTCAAATAAATAAACATATACTTACAAATGCAAAGCAAGCAGATCGACAAGGGGAAAAGGTAGAGAGAGAGGGAGAGAGCGGGTTAGAGCCAGAGAGAGGGACAGATAGAGGGAGGGAGAGCAAGAGAGAGAGCGAGAAAGAGGAAGAGGGTGGTGTGCATGGCACACGGTGGTGAGTTAGTCACAGTAAAACATATTCCGACACCATGTACACCAAATACAAACAACATCTTAAAGTTGAGGATGATGTTATTATATATATTATTATTATATATATTGTGTGTATATATATATATTGTGTGGGTCGGTAGCCAATCAAGCTATTGACCCCCCCCAGGCAGTCATACCGGACACACACATATCGACCAGACCACCCGTCTGACCCTCAGCATCCCTGCTACGCTAAGTTGCCTGAGACAAAATATCAGATATAACCTTTGAACACGACATATACATTAAATAAAACATTCATAAGATACATACGATTAGTCATAATATGATATGACCTTAGATTTAGGTAGACACCGGCGTTACGTACTTCTCCGTTGTCGAGTCCTTGCTCGCTTCATTGCTGCCGTCGCTCTTGGAGCAGAGGGCTCTGGTCTGGGTGTGTGTGGCCGGTTGTGGGTGCTGTGCGGCCGGCTCGTGTAGTGCCGGGGGTCCGTGGATGCGCCAGGCGGACAGAGCAGGTGTCTTTCTCTGGCTCGGCAGCCTCCCCGCCGGCCACTCACTGCTGAAATAACGCGTTCTGCTTCCCACTGCAACGCAGGTCAAGGGACGCTTCAGATTTGATTGAAACACGTCCGTGAGCACAGACAAAGTCCGAAAATGTAACATTGCAATCTTAATTGTAGTAATACTAAGCAAACTGATCGGATGGAGAAGGGATGTCAGGGGAGTGTCGAGTAGCGGTTTCCACTGACTGACTCGCCGCCTCCTCCCGCCGACCGCACCGTTTACTACGGATTATATTGGTCAGTGACTGCGTGGCTTTTCATCTGATTGGTTCGTAAAGCTGTCAGTCATCTAAGTAGCTCAGGTTGTTTTCGGTGCCTCTAAATGCCGGGTAGTGTCAGAGCAGATCAAATGAATGTTTCAATCTAGCATATAATAATAACAATAATAATAATAATAACCATACAAATGATTATGATTATTTGTATTCTTGTATTATTCATAATAATAACAAGAATGGTAATAATAATAATAATAATAATAATAATAATAATAATAATAATAATTAATAATAATAATGTGGCGAGCGCCACGGAGGGGTTGAGTTGTGTTGACCTGTGCCCCATACACTGCAGGACCCCAGGTACAAGGTTTATTCTCTACAACCCTACCAAATGAACAAGCAGCTACTGGGGGTCACTCCAGGCAACAACCTTTGCACTAATGGTGGCACAACATAAACTTATTGAACGCACAGATAATTGACACACTACAAATAAAACGATGAGACCATGCAAAATGCTGATGGCCCCAGGCTTACCCCCCGACATTGGGTGTCGTAGACTCTCCTCTGCCCCACCCCTGAACTGGACTGGGATTGGCGGGTGTACTCATGGACCATCCTGGTGGCTGGAGTTGAAGTTGTGGACCCACAATGCAAACAAGTTTGGTGCACTCCATGCCAACCCTTCCCCCGTCACCTTCCTCATCTGGACAGTAGTAGGGGTCCAAGCTGCAGAGGGCACCCCCTTGGTGCACCGCAGTACCCCCGGATGGATAAGGGTGATGTTGGACCCGGTGTCGCACAGGGCAGGCCTGGCCAGGCTAGGCTCCAGCTCATAGTATACATAGAGCCCCCTGGCGGCCCATCGAGTGCATCGACCTTGGAGGGGAGATGGGTGTGTTGGGTGTGGAGCCACACATCTGCAGCAAGGGCGCCCAGACGCTCCCCATCCTGCTGATAACAACTGACCAGGTGCTCCCTGCTTTCGTCCATCTCACCGTCAGCCGCTCCAATGCCAATGCCAGGTGGACTGCTGCCTCCTCGTGCCCATCGGTTATACTGCACTGCCAGCCGTATTTGGTGACGTATGGCTCCAAGACGTAATCTCACTGTACCGTGGCAGTTTAAACAGGGCTCTGTGCGCCCTCTGGCCTCGACTCCATGCAACCGCCAGTGTTGCAATACTCCCTCCGGCCACTGGGTGGCAGCTGGCCTCCAGCAGGCTGCACTCCCCTGTCGGAGCTGAGTGCCCCGCCAGCTGGTCACGCTCCCGCATCACAGAGTTTTTCCTCCATTCGATGTGGCGAGTATCCCAGGAGTGCGGCGCATATTGACTTTCTTTTCTTCTACAACGATGGCAATGAATTCATGCAATAATATAAGTGTACTTTTCAAGACAACATTTATTCAAGCCAAGAGTGCAGTATTAACATTTTTTACAAAACTACAGAAATGAAAACAAATTATAATAAATATCATACAATACAACTAGAGAAGTGAAACATTTATAATAAACGATGGGTAGTAGTGTGCGACTAAAGTATTTATGTTTATTGTATATTTATATATGAATTGGTTTGTCATGCTAACTAAGCTGTAGTCATAGCTCTCAATCGCTTGTTGAGTCACTATGCTACGCTGCAACCCCCAAAATACTGTTTGTTTTTTTGTTTTTATTACCGGTGTCAGATTTTTGTTTGTGGTGTTAAAACTCTGCAAATTCCAGCAAGTTAGAAACATAAGAAAATAAGAAAAAAGAAACGTTTTCTGTTCCTAGTTCATAAGATGGGAGTCTATGCAGCAGTTACTTGTGTCTGTCTATGTGTATCTGTCGGTCTATCTGTCTGTCTGTGATAGAGGTAGGTTTGTATCGTGAATAATGAAGCCTGAAACAGCTGAAGGTTGCCTGAATGTATTAACAGTTAAAAAGGACCAATCAACAGCTGCGTGTAATTGAATGTCGGCAGAACTGGTGATAATACACAGAGAGCCTAGCAAGGTACCGTTGGAATAACACATTGCCGCGCAAAAACTGTAGGTTGCAATGCTGGACGCATTGAAAGTTTGGGTCGATTTCTTCGCTAAATATAAGCAACTCGGTTCCGATCGAGCCGCACAATTGTATGTATTTTTTGAGTCTATCGTAGCAATGGTGCAGAAGGAGTAGCATGGCAAAAAAAACAACTGTGCATACAACTACTGATGCTTCTGGACACATCTTCAGTGATGTTCCTGGAATGCACGGGTGTTTCAGGGCTTTTTAACATCCTACACCCTCCTCCGAGTAACCCAGCCGGGGCTGATCAGACCCCAGCTTGTGTCCAGATGGCTAGCTACTTATGCCTTCCATGGCTCTCCTCTTCTGAGCCACAGGCATCTTGAGGCCCTCTCTCATCGATGGTGCTGCGGATGGCTCTGATCTTCCTCTTTCCCTCGATGTCCAAATTGTTGAAGGCTCTGGCTAAAGAACGGGCTGGAGGCACCTCACTCTGCTATCTGGCCTTCTGGCAGTTGCTGATCAGTCCTGCGTACTTGGTGGGCTTCCTTTCAAAGGCTTCTCCCAAGCAATCTTCCCATGGACTGTCAGCTCCAGCAGCATAACTTGCTTCGTGGTCTCAGGCACCAGGACAATGTCTGGTCGCAGGGTGGCGGCTGGGATAACAATAATAATCGAGCGCGTCCGTGTTTCGTCAGCCAACGTTTGATTTTTCCATTCAGTATTAATATTTTAACATTTTAATGTGACTCTAAAGAGACACCGACCCACAAGCTTTAGCCCAAAAGGACTCACATTGTCGACCCCATTGATCTCAAACTGCTCACACAAACGTGCATGAAAATGAGAGAAATATGTTGTTTATACCGAGATATCTACTAAGATGAATGACACTGCTGGTACCACCATAATCGGTACCGCAGTAGTGTCTCCACTAGATGGCAGTGGTGTGTTGATTACACATCGTTTACTTTAAACACAGGTGTGGGGTTTACTTTACTGAAATAATCGTTAGACAACAAGGCTAAGGGTGTGAGATGAATTAGACATCAATTAGTGACTTACTGAATTGAATGGGATATATGGGTTTCCAACACTTTAATGAGTGGAAAGTTATCAGACATGGCATATGCCCGTCTAGTGTTATGAACAATGTCACTTTGAAAATGTCTAAAATAGAAAATATATAAACAACCAAATAAATATAAATAGGCCTGTCCTGTCTTACATGTATAGGGCTTTTCATTTCTGTCAATATATGATATTGCATACTTTAAATAAACTTAGTTTTAGGCAAGGTAATATGTGTGTGAATCCATGTGTGTTATTCCACAAGTTCTGTTACTGTTCTGTGTTGGGAGTAAAAACCAAGACGCGAGTTAATTTTGGGCTCTGCTGCTCCGCCCAGTCCAACTAAATCCAGCAACAAAGAAGAAGACAAACAAGCCTCTCCCTGAGCCGGAGGAGAAGCGATAATTCACCCACACCCACGGCCACACACACACACACACACTCTCTCTCTCTCTCTCTCTCTCTCTCTCTCTCTCTCTTCCCACGCGGCTCAGCGGATGGCTTCCGCCCACTGCCTGTAGAGCCGCCCACCACCACCG